>JBCAUA010717245.1:0-15252 GCA_038406235.1 Peronia verruculata | reverse complement strand
TATAACTTGATTGTGATGGTCTCTGCCAAATTTTCGAGTCAACTTGACTCTTCTTCAGGGCAATAATGAAAACATATCATCATCATTGTTATCAACAGCAATGTCAGATTAAAAGGCTGGGCACATGTTATTTTACCTGTTCTATCTTTTCATTATTCTTGCCCTATCTTTTCATCTCCCTTACTCGCTCTTCACTTCGCTCCTCTTCACTCACAATTTACCGGCCCCGTCTCCCATCATTATTTGTGTTTCTGGCGTCCCCTTTTAGCGCGTTCCCTCGATTCTGGGAACATCTAGGTGAGCGCATACTAGGAACAAGAATGAAGACGTCGGCAGACAAAGGGAGCAGAAGAAGGAGAAGGCCAAGAAACAAAAGTCCAGCGCCTGACAGCTCAAGTCTAAGATAGAGCACACGGCTCTTAAGAGAGGTCAGGCCTGCCGCTATTTTCGGGGCTACGATCGCGGTTTTAGCCTTTTTCCGTCAAGCCGCACATGCTGCCTTGCACTCACTGTCACCCACAGTTCAGAGAACCGCCAGGTGGAATGTCGATATGTCTGTCGTGGCTTCAAAAGTTAAATGGCCATTTTTTTCTTTCTAGTCAGCAAAGTTACCGCTCTCTTTTGCCAAGTACAAGTTTGTTAAGAAGGTAAAGGTCCTGATATTTGAACTAGTGGAGGTAAAGTTAGGAAAAATCGTCACAATGAGAAAATAAAAAATCATCGGTCGGTAAATTTTTCACTCTTCTATTACTCATGTTAATAATAAGGAATGTAATTTGTGTATGTGTGTTAAGGAAGGGGGGGGGGGTCCTTTGGTTGACGGTCAGAATGGTGGTTTCATTAAAACCGTGTAACCCCCCCCCCCCCCCCCATACCCCATTCCATCCCAAAAAGAGACATATTTATGTACGGAAAAGGATATTAAATGACAATAAATACTAAAAACAAATCTTGATCTTTCTTTCTATCATATAACGTGAAATGGAGCTTTTCAACAGTGATCCTAACTAAAATTCACTCATTAGCCCTAGTGATGGCGTCACTGCATTGCTACGGGAACTCAGTATTATCGCGTTACTATGTTATCTTCTTGATTGGATACTTTGAAGTAATTTTCTGAACTTCTTCAGACACCCATGGATATGCGACATTTCTCTAAGACCTGCCAGTCCGCGAGTGACTCTCATGAAGAACTGAAAGGCTAGCTGTTCTTTGTTACAAATGTACAAGAAGTGATTTGTAGGATATTTGAAGTAATCGGTTTCATGTTCTGTCCGAATATCTTGGCAACAAAAGAGTTAAAGTCGTACTTGGCCTTGGAATGGAGGTTTAAGTCACCAGGCACTGTCCTGTACAACGGCGGTACAGAAGTGTGGATACTCAGCTTCCGTCAGTATGTAGAATTTGAAAGAATTTTTAGGCAAAACCATAATATTATTTTTTTTTTCTTTCTTTCCGTCTTTGATAATTCTACGTCAGTATCGCCCTTTTTAGATTCTTTTTTTTTTTTTGTATTCTAATGTTTCCTTGTTTTCCTTGTTCGAGCTTTGCCTATTCATTATATCTAGTTTTACCCCGCCATTATATGGTCGACAATAAGCCGTATTTTTAATGTACATTTTCTTAAAGTTGTTCGCATAGTCTATTACTTACTTTTGTGTATCCGAATCTATCCACCACAGTATTTAAAGTAAAAGTGTTGCATTGTTCAGTTTAGAATTTTGCATCTCTGCAGTAGATGTATGATATAGATCGTTGACTTATGACGTTTCGCTTCCACGTCCGCCCACCATTTTATTGTTTACATTTCAAACACGGAAATAGATCACTTATGACGTTTCGCTTCCGCGTCCGCCCACCGAAAATTCGCATCCAAACACGGAAGTAAACACGAACGTGGAAAGGATCTGTACTAGAAATGTGCGGCTTTGTATTCGATTCTGTGTTGATGACTATGTCTGTATCAAACCACCACGACTTGGCTCAGTTTATCAGAGAATTGTAAGCAAAGTAAAGTCAGATCGTGACGTAGAAATCCCTGATGCTGAGAACTTTAGTCCCTTTGTATATTCGTTTGGATCCACTTATTTTCGATTGTTCCTTTCGCTCCAGGTGCCGGTGATAATGGCTTGAGGATCATAAAATTCACGGGTTGTTGTTCTTTTTAAACCTGTATTTCCAGTGTGCTTTCCTGAGTTGAGTTTTTCTCTTTGCCGATTGAATAATGTTTACCACACGGACATTGAGGAATAACCATCAGGTTTTAGAGTCATTGGTGGTTTTAGAGTATGTGGTATTCTTGTTTTTTTAGAGAGCTGGTATCCATAATTGTTAGCACTTCATAATGACTTCATGCTACTAATGTCAGGAATGTGTTAAGTGTATGGATTCAATTGTAAAAAAAAAAAAAAAGTATTTAGGTTCGATAACAAAAGCAGGAGTTTTGGAGTGCATGAATCTTGATGTGAAAGTCTAGCATCTTAAACACAAGCGATTCCCAGAGTTTCTGATTTGATGACAGATGTTTGCCCGTCATTTACGAAACACTGTTAAACTGGTATTTATCATAGTCTCACGAAACTGTTTGGAATGTTGGACAATATCAGTTTCCTATCATTAGACTACTTGTTCTGGTTTCTTGATTGTTTCTCTAATGATTTAGTTCATAGATTGTTCTAATTGATTCAAAAGCTAAATAGAGAAAAGGAAAGAGGTAGGGTTTAAAAAGTGTTTCTTTCGCTTTTTGTTTGTTTGTTTGTTTGTTTGTTTGTTTTAGATTCAGTTTTTTAGGGGGGGGGTTGGTTTTTTTTTTTGTGGTTGTTGTTGTTGTTGTTTGCTGTTGTTTTTGTTGTTGTTTTCAGGTAAACAGCTGTTTGTAATGCCATTGAAAACGTTGTTGATGCCTGCATTTTAAGAGCCAGCTGCATAGCTGATTTTGTGATTTGCTCCCAGGTTTTAGCATTAACCTCAAAGTCAAGTAGCTGAAAGCATGAAATTAGCAATGCCTGTGAAGAGGTGTCGGCCATTTCCTGCCAGCTTAGATATATTTGGGTAACGATAAATAAGTTGTTATTCAATCATTTGTTATTAGTTTTCCAAGCATTTATCTATGTTGTCAGCTTTATGTGTCTAGAACGTGGCCCTTTATCACACCAAGGCTATAAACAAGGTGGAGATAGCATGAATTTGCAATAGTGTACGAAAGGATGTGCATCTTTATGTTACTGAATGTTGATAAACAGTATTTATAATGTATTTTAACGTGTTCCATTTAAAAGCGAGAAACGTGAGTCTTCGACATCTTAATTACTTTATGTATTTATATATGAGTAAATGTGGATAGATACATCTATAGTGGGGTAGAATTATGGGGAAGGAAGGTTGGTAGATAAATTGATAAGTAGCTAGATAGACGGATAATCAAGTAGCTTAAAATGCAGGTGCTGAATAAAAATAGGAGAGAGGGAGAAGCTGAGAGAGAAGGAAAAAAAAGGAAAGAGGGTGGGAGACAGAGAGAGAGAGAGAGAGAGAGAGATAAGGTGAAAGAAAGAGAGGACAGTAGCATGCATTTCTAGATACTGCCCACGCTATCTTCTTCCTCCCACACCTCATTCCATATATCCTTACGTTTATTTACAAACATTCCCTCAAGGATGTCATGTCAGTTTCCGACGTCATACTGCTCAGGCTGTGTCGGGCTTCCATTCCGTTTTGAGCAGCTTCGTTCGCTCTCTTGACTTTCCCAAGCTGTTACGAACAAGTACATCGAAAGAAGCGTTACTGTTAAATGCAGAGCCACTGTTGCTTCACATACGTTCCCATTGCAACATTCAGATGGTTTCCAAATTTTTGGCAAGTCACTTGAAATACAAACTTTATAATAAAATCCCATTGCTCCCAGACAGCAGTACAACAAATAACTCACTATATTATAAATTTGTGTAAAACTAGGCATCACCTTGGTTCATGTTAAGAGATTTGGAAACTTCCTTTACCACTTTCTATCAACATTTGTTGCCAATATGTGCAGGCGATTGCCATGTCAAGAATTCGTAGTTCCATTTTCTTGCGAGTGATACGAACATTTTCCTTTTCGTAAACCATGATGTCACCAGGCCTTACTTGCGAAAGTTGATCCAAGAGCGCCCCACCTACAAAATGGATGACATAAATCTACAGAACTCTCACTTGCAACCACTCGGATGATCATAAATTATTTTGGAACATTCCTGTATTTGAAATACTGAGATATTAACACGGCCGTGGTTTCGAGATTTACTGTAAAATGAGATCGTTACATACGCATAATATTATAAGGCGGGTGAGGCAGCTCGTATTCAATCTCAGTGCTAAGTAGAAACTTCCTGAAAACAGACCTGAAAAGGTTGAAGAACAATTTTGAGTGGGATTGAACTTTTGTTTGAAAACTATGCTGATGCAGATGAACTAATGATTGCTGTTGAGACTTGTACTTCCGTTTGCTTTCATGGGTTTTCCCAAAGTACATTGTGAATAAACTGACTAAGGCAAGGTATTACTGTTGAAGATATTCCCTGAAAAATTCAGTTGTCTTTCTTCATACAAGAGTATCCCAGGAACAGAATGTAGTAATTGGTTGGGTGCCGGACGCTTTGGACTCAGGGTCCGAGACAGTCCATTGGGATTAGATCTACGAAGTTTCTGTGTGTTTGTTATGTTTATTTTGCTTTTCTTGGACAGCTTTTAGTAAAGAATCATGAACGTTTACATTTCTTTAGCTTAACCGACCGTGAAATTTGTGTGTTGGCACAACTCTCGCCACTTGATTTGACTCATTGTGAATGGATCTGTCAAAACTTTCTTTCCCGAGTTGTAAATCAGGAAAATTTTGCACGTTTCCGCAGCCAAACGTGTACTGAAAATGAGAACACAGTGGGCTGATATAATTGTGGTCATCTGATTGGGCTCTTTGGGAATGTCTCTGTCGACAAGGAAGCCACAAAGTCGACACTTTATCTGCATTTGCTCCCCAGTGATGATCGAATTTCCTTGGAACCCTGTCATGCCTGAGTGAAGATTTCCGAAACCACCTCCCTTTTTGCATTCATTATCGCACCGGTGTAGCGGTAAGTTATCCCCACAGCTTGCCTCACGCCTACGGCAGCGTTATGTATTTTGCCATCTGGATTCACTAACTCGACACAGCTCATGGCAACAAGGCCTGGCTCTGTGCTATATACCACTGTTGCTTTAATGGCCGTCTCCTACTGTCCGCCCATACCATTCCATGGAAACTGAGGTGTTTTGCTATGATAGAGAGAGGGAGATAAAACAGAGAGGAAAAAGCATCTTTTCCAGGCGCTAGGGAGGAGGAGAATACACTGCGGGCATTGGCAGCCCGACAGAACGAAAGGAGGGCTTAGGGTAATGTGTAAAACCAGAGATGAAAAGACATGATAGACGGAGGCGAAAGGGAAAGAGTAAGACATAAAGATGATGGTGATGGTGATGCCGAAGAACCAGATATGTTAGAAATTTTGGCACCCCCGATTTTTTTTCATTAATTTCAGTTTATTTAATGCTACAATGTGTTGGGTTTTTTGTTTGTTTGTTTGTTTGTTTGTTTGTTTTTCAGAATTAATGCAGTGAGTTAGTAGTAGTTGCTGGTTGAGAGGCTTGTGTCTTGAAATTCAAGATATCTCTTTCAAAGTGATGACGTTTGAGAATGTTAAATTCAACAAGACTATGTCAGTGTACCTTGCATTTCTTTTGTGATGTTATTTACCTGCCCCGTTACCAACTTTGTTAGGCACTGCGTGGATTCCTTACTCAGTCTTAGTCAAATAATCCCATGCTTGAGCCAAAACCAGGCGTTCGTCTCTTGTACGTTTTCTTTTGCTGGAAAAAGCTACGGTTTTGTCGACCCGAAATTTTCACACATGAAGATTGTGTCCGCATACACAAGATTACATCACTTCAAAATTTACAGCCGTGACAATAAAAGGCCGGCTTGATAGAGGTGTATGCCACCCTTGTAAAGGGATATTTATCAGCCTGCATGAAGATGCTTTTATTGGCAGAGAGAAGTGAAGAGATGTACGTACAAAAAGACAATAGAGATACACTTTTGTTGTAGGCAGGGTTTTATAATCTGTCGAGTGGCTAGTATGGAAACTGAAGTAAACTTTCAATAGCCCATTATAAAGGTGAAGTGTTGTGTCTGCCCGCAAAAACAGCTGTAAACAGCGGCCTTTCCGATCTGTCCCGGGGATAGCTTTCCTTTGAGTGAATTCTCTATGATATCGGTCATAAGCAGTTGTGGGAGTATTGTTGTTTAGGTGTTGTTTTTGTTTGTATTTTTTTCTTGGAACAAGCTATGAGACAGTGGTATGAAAACTAATGCTATTATTATGCATTTATGAAAAGTACAATCAAAAAAGTTGGACAAAGAAAATTCTTTGGTTTGAGAAATGGGACAATGGAAATTATTACAGCAGTTTTTAAGCCATCTGCAACTTAGATATCACCTTTTCTTGGAACTTCTATCAGTCAGCGGGTATTTAAACGTCCAGACCATTGGGAATGCCCAAAACAACTTGGCCCTGAAGCACGGACACTAAATTTGTGTGACTGACCAATAGAGAAAAAGATGCTTTAAGTGTGGGACATCCATCATGGAGGAAATGATTTACAGATGTGCAGCAGCTGTCCCAGAGTGGCTCAGGTCCTCACTGACAGCTGACTGAAGCCTCCCATTTCTCCCGCAGAGCAAGAGGAGAAAAGCCAGGCTGATGGGCGCAGTGCCAGGAACTATGCATGACTTGAAGGCAACGTATACAGTAGTATCAACAGAGCAACACAACACAAGGGCCACTTATGAAAAGAAGCTTTCTCTCTGTGCATTGTTTCTTCGACACCCAGCCTTCACTCTGCCTGAGAGAATATCCAGACAAGGATCTGGGGGGTTGGGAACGAAAAACAAAATAGTGAGGAGGCATGGGCAGTGTCCAGACACATGTGAAATATAGGTCTCTTTTTTCTTACAAGTGAATATCCTTTATAGCGTAGTGTTGGCAAAGAACAGACACGTTGTCGTAAGTTGGCCGTAATTCATATCTGAAATGATATACGCTCGTGTAAGTCTGAATGCATGTGCAAATATGACGTGTTTGTGTGTGTGCGTGTGAGTGTCTATGCATTTGCTTCCTCTGAGTTTTGAAAGAATGCGGTTCGAATGGAGATGTAGCTGCTGGCTGCAGTAAAGGTGAGCTAACACACACGGTCTGTAGCAAACCCATTTTTGATTTTTCGAACATTTTCCTGCTCTGCAAGATCTAAATTAGGCATGACATTTGACATGCGTCATTTGTTTTGTGTCTAGCATATGGTTAGATTGGGAAGGCATCGCTTGTTCTTACCTTCGTCCGAAGCAACAAACAAAGCGTATAAAACTTGGAACTGGTTCACTCTCGCATGTCACATGAAGGAAACGCTGGTGTACTCATGTATTATCCCATGACCATGTCCTAAGCCATCCTTATCTGTACATTACCATGTGCATAACAGCTATTATTTTCTGTGTTAAGAAGTAAGATCTTCGTGACGCCACGGTTCTATAGAATTTGCGTTTAATTGAACATTTTGATGAGCTCATTAGTCAACTTTTTGTCTAATGTTTTCATGGGAGACAGTTGTGCTTTTTTTTTTTTTTTGCGAAACTGAAATATCAACTTGTCAGGTATTGGTGTTTGCTAGGGAGAAATTTAGCAAACAACAGTTCGTATCAAGCAGCCTTCTTAGCTTGGATTCCAAACGGGGGAAAAACAACTCACCATCCACGATGAAAACGAGAGGTATTTCTAATATGAGCAAACTCTTGATTAAGGCTTGATTGTGAACAAACAGTATCAGATTGGCCTTCTTGATGGGGAATTTGCATTTTTTTTTTTTTTTTGGTTCGTATAATAAATAAATAAACAAACTAAAGTCAGGGGAAGGTGCATTTTTCCTTCTGTGTTCATTCCGTACTTAGCTCTTTCATCATCGTCTCTTCTGGGTTGGAAATGAGTACGTGAACAGAGACCTAAGTGGCATAAGATCTCCGCGGTTATTTTCGTCTCTTTCAAAGATTGTAAAATGAGATTATCTCTTGGCTGGGCTTATTTTGTCGCTTTACCCAGATGAATAATATTAATATAAAAACGTCTGCGTAATCAACGTTATTTATGCTAGTAAAAATATCAGTTTGCTTCAAGCGGCAAGACTAAGGTGAAGGTCGGCAATGATTTATAATGAAAGAACGAAGATCTTAATCGATATCTGACAAATAGAAGTAGCGTTTTCAGGTTGTCAGTCCTCAGTATGATGAAGGATTTTTAGACCGATTTCAGCATCTCCCTCAGTGACTGACATTTGCAGCTGACAAGCCGAAAATATCAAGAGTTCAAGTGTAATATCGATAACGTTCGCAGGTCTATATAAATAGCTTATCATATCTGAACATTCTAGTAACCTCGACGTATAACAAAGACAGCATTATCATAGCATCCAGCTGCGGTTAGAGGAAAATTGTCCTATTCTAAACAGTATCTGTTTTCAGTGAGTCAGCAAAGGTTGGCTGAGGCAAACAGAATTAGATTCAGTTCATACACAGGGGACATCAAATTCTTTCTCTTTTCCCATCTTGACCTTAACATCAAAGGTGGCGCTGATGTAAGAATTCATTAGTTTATTTGTTTTTCTCTCTTGTGTTTGCTTTCGCCGCATATGTGTCTAGCGGTCTCTGCACACATGCTCGCGTAAACACATATGTACTCACATATTGTCAAGATGGGCCCGCACATGTGTGTGTTTTTTTTTTTCTACGTTTTTTTTTTTTTAACCCTTTGTATCTGCTAATTTTCGGCTATTGCATGTTCATTTTTATTTTTGAGTGATTTCAGCCGATCTAGTTCTAGGTGTAACTGGTTAATCTAGGGGTCACAATATTTTCCGAAATACGCTTCAAATTGGTGGGGGAAAAAGGCTAGCGTCACATACTATCAAGGTTGTCATATTCAAAATCCCGTCTTTAAAATTCTATCCATTCATTTGCCAGTTCCTGATGAAGCGTGGACGTTTTAAGAGATACAGATTTATACACAGTCATACAGTGTTAATAAGTCCACGTAGTAGTCTCGGACATGGATCGAACCTTTTTTAACCTGTTGTAAGATAGCTGTCCTAGATTGCTGTCCCAGAGTCATTCAGTGCCATATCCTTGGTCTGTCTTTGCAATGCCATAGAGCCGTGCCGCTTTGCTTTTGCCGTCGGCCAAAGGGGAGAGTATTATTTATTTTATCGATTGCGTCCTGAGCGTCATGAAAACTTCAGAAAACCAACGCCTGTTACAATATTTATCAAAGCTCGCCCGGAAAACCAGCATGTCTCAGTCAGTTATTTATTTAGAAGCAAAAGAAAAGAATGAAAGAAAGAAGATAGATAAAAGGACAGAATGGTGGGAATGAAAGAAAAAGAATGAATGAAAAGAAAGAGAAAAAAAAAAAAAAGAAGGAAAAAAAAAAATAATATACAATCTCTTGCCTGCTGGATATACAAAGCAACATATTCTAGAGGTCCTTACTCCTTGTTGGCTCACAGGTTCAACAAGTGCTCACTCCCAGGCTTTTCCCTTAGCTGTGGCGATCGTTTTACTTCCTGGCAGTGCGAGAGTGGCGTCTAGCATGCGGTAGAGAAACTGCTGAGCATGCATGTTATTCGTGCTTGTCAGCCCTGACAGACAGCTGGCGTGTGGAAAGCAAAGAGCTTCGAAAAAGAACCTGAACATAAAAGCCTTTCCCTACACTGACACCCTTTGTGTTCATGGCAATCGTTGTATCTGCTGTAGTTTGACACGCAGTTTGTTTAATGATCCACCCACTCACTTTCTGTGCAAAGATATGATGTCTTGTTTGTTTGTTTGTGTTGGGGTTTAACGACACACCAGCACGATTACGGCTATACTGTGTCAAACACGGTAAGATACGTTTACACGTCAAGAAGAAGAGAGGAAGGGGGATAGGGCAGAAGACAGGAGGAAGGAGAGAGAGAAAAGATGTCTCCCCTGTAATGTCGAAGATGGTACTACATGGGAGATACCCTGCAGGTGGGTGCAGAGAACCTTCTTATAAACCCCAGGCCCGCGCAGGGGAGGATATGATATCAGTATGTTAACTGATCGTGTGTGGGATGTGCAAAGTAATCTTGCTGCTCCTGATATGGCATGCATCCATGTCAACAAGAAGCCCTCACTGGTGGTTAGAGAGATCTAACTAATAATCTTCACCCCCCTAGCTCTCAACTTTCCTCCATGTTGTCGTAACATTCGCATCTCGATGCACGCCATAATGTTCTGGTACACCTAGTGTTACTCCATTCCTAGAATGTCAAAGTGGTATTTATTATTCATGTATTTTGTATTAACATGTAACACTTTGCTGTATGGTTCACGTGGTCCCCAGTAGTTCATGAGTACAGGCCTTGACATTATCATTTTACTACCAGAAAAACCAACCGAACAAACGAACACATAAATAATAATCTTTTCATTCCTTAATTCAGTTAAATGGGTTGTTAAGTTTATTTGTATTTTTGTTTTGTATTGTATAAATGCAATATTTAATTCAGTTCGCTTATTATTTTGTTGAGTTTCTGTGGGAGTATGAAAATCTTCTGTCAATGACCCTAGGTCTAAGAATTTAAATACTAGAGTTTCCACTATCATATCTTCTCCCTCTTGCTTTCTGTCCTTGTATCATACAAGGTCCCTCAAATTGACATGTAATGTTATGGAATTATTTTTGACATGTGTTATGTGTGGCGACAACAAGCTAGGTGTACATGCCACTGGTATCTACTTTATACAGCGTTTACTTTCTTTGCGATGAAAGCCAGGTGGATCTTTGTATTGCCGGAATTTCTTTGATTTCTTTGGGAAGCAGAAAAAAAAACATGGAGCCCATCTTATATGTCCCCCTGAGATACTCTGCCGTCAGAAATTCCGCATTTGATTGAGCCGTTGATAGAAATCTCTCATCTTTCGCCATGTCTGTAAAAATTACTTTTGTTTATAGAACTTTGCTGGATTTGAAAACACTTTTCGAATTTCCTTGGCAATTGGAGTGACAATTTTCTTTTCAATTCCATTTGCAAAATGCGCTTTTGAAATTAGAAATTTGAGCTCGGTGTTCGTAAGTGTTGGCATGTTATCAGGTGCGTTTTTAGGTCCGTGGTGAAGTTTGAAAACGATGGTGTTTTCTTTAGATGTTTCTCTTGCATGAGATAAACTGCTAAAAGTTGTAAGGAGATGAAATTTTATGACAGGGCAACTTGATGCCATTAACCGTATTTTGAAATATTATGATCATTGCATTTTTGTTAAGAAGAAGCCGATTACTAAATCGTGAAATTCCTGAATTTCCGGATAGCTTTCGACGTGGTCTTCTGGAAGTTTTACTTCATAAACAACTGGGTTTTACTTTGTTTGGCTTTCTTCTGCGGGATTTTGTTACAGTGAACTATCAGATTTTGAAATTATCAGAGTGTATGTCTAGTGTGCCCCCTGCCTCTTTGAGCAGCATCTCTCTCTCTCTCTCTCTTTCTCTCTCTCTCTCTCTTTCTCTCTCTCTCAATCAGTCTCTCTCCAAACTCTCTCTCTCTCGCTCGTGCTTTCTCTGTCTGTCTGTCTGTCTGTCTCTCTCTCTCTCTCTCCTTACATCTCTTTGGCGTTTGAATTCGTGAGATTTTGATAATCACCAAAGTATTTCGGGGAATATGTCAGAAAGTCTCAATTGCTGTAGATTTATAGGGTCGAGGGAATGAGAGGATTCCCTCTCAGTGTTTTGTGTGCTGTGATAACCTGTGAGTTTGTGCAAATACAGTGTTGTGGTGCTGATTTTAATCTTTCGCACTGTGCACTCCACTATAAGCGAGAATTGTGGTCAGTGTCATCTACGTCTCCGGATTACCGTGACAAGGTTGGAATCTACAACATCTTTGGCAGCCAGGTAGTTCCACAATTTCGTTTCTTGACTGCTGGATGTGCGCTTCTGTCTGATGGAGCTTACCTGTTTGTGTGAAGTGGTTTTGAACACCGGATGCAGTGCTCATCATGGAGAATGGAAAAACTGTGGCCACCTCCGCTTGCAGCTGCCCATTGATGGAGATTCCTTTCTACTATGATCTGGGTTGAATCCGCTGTCCTCCTTGGATTTCTGGCCTTGACCTTGTGGGAAGCGGTGCTGACCCCCGGCGTGACCTCTGGCGCCCGACCTTCGGCTGTCGGGAAGGTCAGCATCATGGCGGACGACGTCATGCAAGTGGTCATGACCTTGACGGCCCTAATGTCCTTGGCCTTTCTCTGTTTTATCGCCTGTATCATGGTGTTCGGGATTTGGATGCTGAAGAATGTAAGTACTGGAAATGAGTGGAAGACAAGTATAGTTGTTGGGAGACAGTTCTTGAGAAAGGGAAGTCGGAGAAGGGAGGATCTTTATCAAAATATAGGCTAGAACTCAGTACGGTGTGGTACATCTTTCTCTAGTCGAGATAACCGCCATCAGGAGGTTGAAATACGTATATAGAACGTAGTCAGACATGTAATTATTGAAAAAACGCAGCATATTCAGTTACACGCCCCTGATAAACTTAGTCAATCCCTGTTCACTCGAATCGGTTTTTTTTTTTTTTTTGTAAGGGTGATGTGATAAAATACGTTCTGTAGTATGTAATATGTTCATACTCGCACCTGTAGCCCAGCCCTAGGCTTGTCTACGTGCTTTTGATATGGAATGTATTTACTGTGTCGTATGACTCCGTTTATCTTCTCATGTCGAGATATGAGAGATGAGTTAATAATTCCCAAAGCTTTTATCGCCAATCGAAACATTATTGTCATCATTATTATTATTATTATTATCATTATTATTGCGAGACTCTCAACGTTTTGAGAATTAATGTGTAACTTTATCAGCAGGTAGGCTAGATGTCAGGATAGTACACCTGAAATTGTGTATGGGTGTGTCGGGGAGGGGAGGGGAAGGGGTGAAGAACGTAGTGCACGTTCAGATTTATGCTTAGCGTAAGCATAGACAGCACATTCTCACACCAGTAATCATTGTGTGGCGCGGCAAGTACTTCTGTTACTCTACTACCATGGTTGACCATAACTATGAACTTGTTATGGAGTGAAAATGCAGACAGTGCCCTAAGTATGTGGACGTCTGGAGAAAACTAGAGTTTTGGTTTGTTATGTGTTGTTGTTGTCCTGTTTATTTATTTATTTATTTATTTATTTATTATATTCCTTCTGGTGTGATACTGAGGAAACTAGTCTTGGATTATCTTAATTCTATTTCAGTTCGTTTTGTTCTCTTTATGATTGGTCTTTCAAATACTAATACTGCATCGAGCTTAAGATTGAAAGAAGAAAAAACTCGACATATCAACATACTATTATAAATGTCCACCCCGGAGTTAATTGGTCGTGTGTATCACTGTTTATCTTCTCACGTTGTCTTTAGATCATGAATTTTTCCCCAAAACCTTCCACTGCGAATTGTAGCTTATATTTTTTGCGCGATTCCCCAAGTCCCGAAGACTCACGTGCTATCGCTATAACCTGTATGGCGTTGCTCAGCTTTGCACGTCCGTGGCCACATGTGCCAGGTAAGCCGACGATTCATGTTTTCCAATGGCGGAACCGAAGGAAGAAGGGGAAAGATTAAAGGCCCTCTCGTTTACCATGTGGTTTCAATTCGCCCTCTTTGCCATATAGACCAGAGTTTAAAAACAGGGGAAAAAGACAGAAAAAAAGGGTAATCTACTCCGTAACTGTCCAAGCAAATGATGTCATGAATGTTTACACTATTCATTATTACCAGACCGTGGAGAACGGGAGAGAGTCAGCTCAGATTTACCAGCTCATTTTCCATATGTCAGGCTGAATCGCAGGAATTCAAGATTTGTTTTAACCGACTGCACTTGTAAATTCGTCAACGTAGCCTAAGCACTAGAATATTGTTCACCTAATAATTGAACTAATATATTTTTGCACATTATATAACACAGACATGCCTGTAATTTGATACCCAAATGACGTCTCTCCTGTTGAATTATTCGTCCGATTCCTCGTGAACAAAGTGTACCGTTAATACCCTAGTATACAGCAACTTAGAATGACAATTTGAATACACAGTGGGAAACTAGTTGCACACCGTATAGGAATCAGGCAGATATGTGATAACACCCTGACCGCACGAATAGACTTACAAAAAAAAAAAAAAAACAGAAAACCACACAAACAGAAATAATTATGGACAAAACTGAGACAGGTAAGTTCTAGATTCAACCTGAACTCTTTGTACACGGCGAAGTTTTCACCTAAGCTCCATACCGTTGGCTGCAGCAATTACTGTAGAGTAACTTTGTTACTGTACCCGAGGTGGGGGGGGGGGGGGGGGAAACCATTCCAAGGTTGACTTGACCCGTTTGAGCTTGGTCAGCCTTTTGCACCCAAGGTAATGATAATTTTCTAGCATCTCTGCTTCGGTTCACCATCCAGACCAGACCATAACTGTCAGGACCGTATAATCAGTTCTTTGGAAGTTGGGCTACCTCAGCCTGGTTTATTGCCAGAATATGGTCTACAAATAATCCAACAAATTGAAGCAATGAGCAGAGGCACCAGGATGCAAAAAAGTTAATGCAGTTTCAGGTCAAATTATTTCTGTCAGCTGAAAGGGATACACGATGGAAGCACCTGCTTCTACTCTCGGAGTGATTTCATGCCAAAATACAGGACCGTCAACAGAAACATGTTATTAAGGAAATTAGAATCATGGAGCGCGCCCCACGGCACGTGGCATGTTTACACACATATACTCTTTTTTGATAGTTTTTTTTTTTTTTTACTTTTTCAGTCTTTATCGCTCCAGTTTACACACACATCCTTTGATGTACCTTTAAACTTGTTAACATTATCAACCGGGCTAGGCGCAACATGGTCATCATCGTGCTGATGCGCCGTTGTTGAATATCAATACGCCAACAACCACTTGACTTCTCTTCACGGCTAAGTATTTAAAACAATCTGGAAAGCCAGAGAATGGCGGATGTCAAATTTCCTACTTTAGTAGGATTTCCTACTTTTTGGCTGTCAGTTATGGTTTTTATAAGCTTTTCAACCTCCTGTAGTGATGGTTATCTCAGCTGTCCACAACCGTGGTAAAAAAATAA
>JBCAUA010717023.1:0-15253 GCA_038406235.1 Peronia verruculata | reverse complement strand
AATAACACATTCATTAACAACAAATAGTTCATCATTAATAACTACCTCCATACACACTCACACACACACACACTCACGCTTCATTATGATCCAAGATATTTTCCGAACAGCTTGCTGACAAAACTTAAGGTTTATTGGACCCTGTTTTGTCAAAATGTCACACAAAAAAGTATGGCTGCATCTAAGTCCAAGATCTTTCAACAGGCAACAATTTTTTTTTTTTTTTCTTAGAATAAGAGCATGAGAAAACCCATGGATAGAACCAAATCTCAGCAACAGACAACAGAAAAATGGAAGAACAGAAATCAAAGGCGACCTGGGCCATTAAAATCCTCTCAAGTGGTCTGAAACTACAATAAAAAGAAACAATGATGCAGGAGGAAAGTATCAAATACTTGTAATCAAGTTTCTGTGTTTATTACCATATTGAATAATAATGCTGACTTTGCTGACCACTTGACCCACTCAACAAGTTTCACACTGACCAGCGATTGAGCTATTGAGAGAACAAGTGAGCTATAACGGCTATGAATGAAAGTCAAAGTAGCCTAAGTATCTATTAGTTTTCAGATAGCTCTCTTGTGCTCTCACTCTATGTCATCATAACCCACTTGTATAATTTCTTCGCATTACTTCTGCCCTGTCACCGTTTGCCGGTCTGACCTAATAAGAATAATCTTAAGTCCATGTGGTCAAAGGAATGATGGTTTGCTGTTGGCACTAAAACTCTATAAGATGAATGTAAATACACCTTTGTGTGAAGTGGTTGGGTCCAGACAGTTACATTAGGTGACAAACAAATCTGTAATAGGAACACTCTATGTCATGAATGGTGATAATAATTGACACCCATATGAAATTGACCTGTCTTTATCAGTACAACCCTTTCTCCTACCATTGACTCCGTTCAAATATTATTATACATGTGAGGAAAGGGTGACGTTAGAGAAGGGATGAGAGGAAGACTTTAGTCAGTAAGGTGGTCGATGTAGGCTTGCATTGGGTCACTGTGAAGCCAAAGCGGAGTTTCTATAGTTAAACAAACACCCTGAGGTTGAGTACTGGTGCCAATATTCCTGACTGACGTTTGGCAGCATGCAGTGCAGGGCTCTATAGCCCTTATGCTGGGTTGTAGCTCTAGAGTTGAAATAATATTATTTATTGTAAGGCAAGAAGTAAATTACATTAGTTGGGAGAGTTGATGTCAGAGTTGTTGTTTTTTTTTTACACATTTCTATGGTTAGTGCATAATATATGATCAACATTTTTATATGTATGCTGTAGTATTATATGATATGGATATGAGCATCATTCTGTGCAAATTGCAGCAGAAACTGAAAAACAGTATTGTGTTATGGGAGGACGAACTCTATTTCTTTTAGAAGTAAAAACAGTAAGAATTGGATCAAAGGGGAGATAATCTTGATATCTGAATCTGACATGATAGAATGTGAAAAAGTTCACTACAACAGTATCTATGGCTTCTTGCAGAAACCGTTAGTTTCATAAGATACTTACGGATATATCCAGGCATTCAGAGCATCAATCTCAGCCCTCAAGTTCTCAGGATATAAATCAATGTCTTGTTGTTCAGGTGTCTTACAGAGAGCTTGAAATTCTGAGTTCAACATGCGGATGATCTCACTGGACTCATTGCTGACAACTGTCTTGGCTTTCTTGTCCCACAAGCAAGGCACAGTAACATTTCCTGAGTAGGCTGCCAGCATAACAAAACAGTGTCAACAACGCCAGATCTATTCAACAGTTGTGTAAAATTTATGTCTTTATATATACATGTATGTACTATGAAAAATGTGGAATTATTTCATCAGTGTTGTGCAGTTAATATGAACTCAGGAAGGAAGGACGGATATACATAGCAATACATGATTCATCAACACATGTTTTAGTCATTCATTCCCTGGAACATTTGTACAAAATTTACTTTTAATAAATATATGAACTGTAAAAATATAGAATTCATTCATCATTATAGCAAAGCTAATATGAATTCAGTCATCAAGTACCATAAACAAGCAAGAGACATCAGTTTACAGCCTTGCTGAACAAAGATTGCTCAATTCATCAACTTCTGTACAATATATGTGGATTCATTCATGACTGCTATACAAAATAGAATTTGCTCATCGAGTACTATATAATGACCTTATTATCATATATCAAAAACACTCAACATGCAGGTTTCAGTCATCAGTGTCAACATTATGCGTGACCACAAATTAATATGTGATAAAAATGGAATTGAGGAAGGAATTTTAATGTCTTGCAAACTGTAAACAGTTACATCTATGTGTTATTCATTTCAGTCCAACATTCAGTCAGGAAACAAGGAGCTGCTTCAATCATCACTGCAGACATGGGATTTATTACATGAGAATGAAAGCAATGTCAAGCTTAGGAAGACTCAAAATAATTTGCCAAGGTGAACTTACATGGATCGGCTTTCTCGTAAATTTCCCGCAAATAGCTACAATTATTGACATTGTCCAGGCTACATTTTGGTTTCTGTACGGGAGATAAAAGAAATCAAACTATCAAAATTTATAGTTAGGTTGAAGAAACATCTTTTTATCCTTTAATGCAATCAAAACATGAAATGTAATCAAAATGAGCAAAAACAGAGTCTTTTATTTTTCCCTTTGACACAATATGATTTATAACATATAGAAAGATTTTGGTGGACCCCAACTGATTTTAAAATTTACCACAAAATGTCAGGGGCCAATCTGTTCAAGACTAGACTGCTACACTATGTATTTTTGTATAATTTCTTTATGCCATTCATTAAGGCATGAGTTTTGTGCTGCTTCTATATTTTAAGGGCCATTCCTTGATCAAGAATAAATATCATTAAAGATCTTGGGTACTCCAGTTTCCACAGACACAATTAAGGTTATCAGTATCTTTTTGCAGTCTATGACATCACTTTGAACGATAGGCCTTGCATGTTTAACAATCTAATCAGGGCTATTTTAACAGCATTATGGGTAGCTAGTCAGGCAAAGCTGTGAAATATGCCAACTACTCACAGGAGTAAAAATGTAAATGGTTGATAAAATTAATTATAGTATAAACAGATAAGCATGAGGTCTTATGTTCCTGAAGCCTCCCAACAAGGTCCATCAAGTCCATGCATTAAGATAGCCCTAATTCTAACATGAAGCTGCTAGCAGGGCAGTACTATTATGCATGACATATGTTCTTGACTAGACCTTTATTTTTCAACTAATGGATACTGGTGATAACAATGATATGAATAAAGAAGATTGAATGATGAACATAAATGACACGACCGTCGAGATAATTTCCATCAGGAGTTTGAAAGACATATAGAACGTAAATAAATGACAGTAGCTGGAGCCGTGCTGACATGGCAAGTCAAGAGCTTACAAAGCCATCATAGATAAAAATGATTCTTGAATTCTTCCAGTCAGATACCTCATCTGTAAATGACCATCCCTTTGGCCCCAAGAGCCAGTCTACCACAGTGTAAGAGATGACATCATCCAGACCTTTCAGTGAGCGGACAATCAAAGTTCTGTGTGCCCAAGGACAAGCCAAAGATACATATAAGTGGTAACGTCCCGCTTCTGCCTTGAAACCAGATGATCCATCCGCTGTGGACAACATGGCAAACAAAAATGTGATACAAAACATGAACATGTTGTTTCCAATCCTTTTACTTTTAATGCATAAACAGATAGAAAAGTTTAACTATTAGATCCATATTGAACTGTCTGTCCACCTGTTTTTCTGTCTGCTCAAATGTCCATCCATCCATTAACCCATCATTCATCCGTATATTCACCCACATTTTATCCATGCATTCCTCCATAGCTATATATTTAACTATTAATTATTCATCCATCCATCCATCCCTCCATCATCCAAGGCCATCCATCCATCCATCCATCCACTCACCCATCCACCCACCCACCCATCCATCCATCCATCCATCCATCCATCCATCCATCCATCCATCCATCCATCCATCCATCCTATACAACTATTCAGCCTTGACTGTATTATGAGGTGTGTTGTAGCAGGACACATTTTAGGTTCAATGTAGGGGGAGCTGATGAAAAAATACTACCAGTAACATAACATTCCTCAAAAGCATAAACAAAGATGTGTCCTAAACTAACTCATGACAGACCTGTGATCCAGTTACGGAACTGGGACTCTTTCCTGACAAAAGCCCCCTTCTCATTGATGCTGGAGCGCCAAGACTGTTTGACACTGGGATCATCAGTCAGTGGCTGGGGGTTGTTGCTGCTGCTCATATTTCAGTGTTAATTCTGGCTGATAGAAATGGCCACTGTGACATAACTGAGATGAAATGGGTATTATATTGAACATTTTTAAAAGACAGAGAATAATGCCTTTGAACATGAGTGAACTAGATCAGGTGATATATTTCTTTTTTCATCTCCATAAATTATCTATTTTCTACTCAGCTGACTCAGTCCACCAATTATATACAACCCAACTAATGCGTCATAGAGGTGAATAGTACTATTATATATTTATATTTACTTAAAATCCATAATGATTGACTAATTTGTTTAATATATCAGTAGAAAGGCAGAAAAACAGAACATATAATATAAATAACAACAATATTTAATTTTCTTTGTTAAACTAGTGAGAACAATAAGACTAATTTTATTAATTATTTAAGAGTAATGAATCAATTACACTTCGTTAATGTTTCTGGCCATGATATAAATTTCAGCATGCAGCATACATTTTTTGCAAATTATGTTCACAAGCTGTATGCCATTTTCATTCTATGTAATGAATTATTTGATACTTTCATGATTTTCATGTTTTTACTTACAATTATTCCATATAATGATTACTTGTCAGTTTTGGCTGGAGTCATTATATGATTTCTTTTCAACCTTGTAAGGTAAATCTATATGAATGTGCGTCACAGGGTTGCATGTGGGGGTGGGATTTGCTAAGGATTCTGACTTTTTTTTTTTTTAAGAAGTAGATGTTTTTTATTCTCAATAAACCCACCTACTTCAATTGCAGTTGAACAGCTGTGATTCCATTTGAAAGGGAAAAACAATAAAGATTTAATGTTGCTCTTTGTTACAGCATTACTTCATGTATCTAATTTTGTTTCCATAAAGTGACTACTCTGTTTCCAAGTATCAAGTCATAATACGCCAAACAAACGAGGAAGAACAATCAAGGTACAATCAATGTATGTTGCATATGCGCTTCATAAGTTCAGGGAATTATTTCAGATATAAGAATACTCTTTTCGATAAAATAAAAAATAATAATAATAAACATGTATTTCTGACTTGGGCTGATAGCGATGGCGAGTTCATAATCGCTAGCAAACCCCTCGGCATTGACTCTTTACAACTGGTGCAATACATAATCTATGCCTTTCGGTACATTCTTCCATACAGAAAGAGTACATGGTGGAAAAGTTAGACTTAATACTTCATGGCTCAAGAATTGTTCCGTTCACGTTTCCATCGCACCTGAGTAGTTTTCCTTGTCACCAAGAGAGAAAGTGGAAAAGTTGGCGCACCGGTGTCTCAAGATGGGGTTTTCCCGATAATCAATAACCCAGTTTCTCCTGTAATGTTGTGACGTTATTGAATGGGGAGTTGTATGTAGGTCATCACTATGCGGTTACTGGCCTGGCACGGGGTGAACTGCCGGCATTACAGCCATGTTTGATTTTAGTCAGTCTACCATGAAAATGCAACCGACAACAATTTAGTTTACTCAGTTTTGACAAACTTAACAACTTCCAGGTCGAATTTAGCAATTACTCGTATTGGAATCGATCTGCACACAAAAACGGCCCTGTAAAAATGCACCGCTTACAAATGAACAACATAGTGTAAGAGGCCTAATGTAAACTGTAGCTGCTGTTCGCACCTGTGTACCCTCAGGATATACATTGCTGGTCCATATACATGTAATAAAAATAAGAACATGTTGCTCACATATTCAATGAATGAGAAAACCAGTGAAGTGCTAATCGTCGGTTTACCTGTGCAGGGTGGAAGATTCCACGCACGTAGATGTAGATCTAGATCTAGTATGGTACTGCTTGCTACAGTCACAGAAGAGTTGAGGGTTTTGCACTGCTGTTGTAGTCGTTTGTTTATTTTTACCGTCCAATTGACATCAACTCACTCATACTGTGGGCAACCGGTGAGGATCACTGCCGGCAGGTCTCGCTTCATGCACGACAGATCAAGGCTAAAAAAGCCAAGTAGACTTAAGATCTTGTTTTCATTACTTCATATTCTGGCACAGTAACGAATTAACAGTTTTTCTTTTCACTGCCACTCGCTAAATTGAGCCATTCAAGATGAGCGCACGATCATCCTCATTGTGTAGTGATGATTTTTGTCCCTTGCGTGGGCGTATTTGATACATCAGTTCGAATTAGAACTAGAATTTTGACAGGCTATGGGACCAGTGCAAGACTGATCTAGCAAAAATGCCATATCTATATTAATGTAGTTCTTAGGGGCCTAATTTGATTGTCATAATCTCTTTTTCCTGAATGTTTCATGTCATTCAATATTTTTGGCAGTACGATTTTGGCTGGGTCATTACAGCTGGAATGAACCTTGGGATGTCATCACTCCTATTCTGTGAACCAGAATCATAATAATAATTTAGAATACTTTAGATGTGCATAGATCTTCCCTCTTCCCTCTCACAAAAAAATCACAACGCTGCACGTGGGAATATAATAATAATAATAGAGAGTATTTATATAGCGCTTATTCCCGTAATTACAGGCTCTAAGTGCTTTACAATCTAACATCATGTTGAAATGCATTTGATTCTTAGGTGTTGGAACTGCTCTGTCAATGCTTTGGTGCTCAGGTTCAATGGCGGCGAGAGCTTATTTTGATATAAAAACTATCGAAAATTGCTAATTCTTAAAATGATCAGAACTGCGATTCGTTGGTTTTCCGTGCCGCTGATGATCCTTGTGCCGGTGACACAGAAATTACCTGACAATGCATAATTGCCTACACGCCGTGTTACTTAAACGTTTGGGTGATTTTCACACACCTACTTTACATTACTTTCAAGGTGAGATGTAAACCTCATCTGTTGTGTGTGACTGTGTTGTTTTTTTGTTTTGTTTTGTTTTGTTTTTTCGTGTGTATGAGAGATTGGGGGGAGTGTGTATGTGTGTGTGTATATATATATGGGTTAGTGGACTCAAAACAAACATTTCACAATTACCGAAATGTGGACATTCAGACGAATAGAAGGGATTAGTTGGACAGAGAGAGAGAGAGAGACCAATAACTTATAAGGATGTTTGTACTGTGCTAAAAGTAGGCTAAACTTACACTACTGACAACAATAATTCAAAGAAGAAAATTACAATATTCTGATCACATCTAACGACGCAACACCTTCTGTAAGGGTATATGGATCGAGGGGAAACGAGCGAGAGGAAAACAGCAAAGAATGTGGACGGATGGTATCAGGGACTGGACAGATCTGTCTTTGGAGGAATACACCAGAAGAGGGAAGGACAGCGAGAGATGGCGTCATTTCACGTCAACCTCAAAAGAGATGACACAGACATTGTATATATGCGTGAGTGAAAGAGTGAGAGAGAGAGAGACTTAAAATTCATGCAAATGCATGCATGTGTGTATACACGCAGTCTTAGGAATCAATTTGTCATACAGGTATTAGACAGCATTTTCAGGTAAGAAGAGAGAGAGAGAGAGAAAAAAAGGAACAACACGGAAAAAAAAAGAAGACAAACGTGATCTAATAAATATCTCTGCAGCCAATATAGCACCTTTATATTGACAAATCATTCCAAAATGAGCAAATTTTACTTAAAGCGGTGATTTTGAATCATTAGATTAGATTTACAAATCCAATGATCAATTTAATGCTAGTAAAATATGTATACATGATAAAGTATCCAATTCAAGGAAAAGTAAAGGTGATTTAAATGGGTCCTATTTCATGCCATGCTACTGCTCTGAAAACGAAAGGTGACCGTAAGAATTCGCCAACAACATAACCAACAACAACTGCAGGTGTCGGTACCCTGCAAAATGACACAACTCGTGCCCAATCTTTTGAAATGCGAGGCCGTTAACAGTGATTCTGATTCCGAAGTTCGCATCGAAGAATATCGATAGTTTATGAATGAGAATAGACTAGTTCATTTCTTTATTGATGTGTGCAGACGTGACTACTACTCTTGAACTTGACTGGAACTTTTTTTTTTTTTTTAATGAATTAATTTGATACCGGTATGTCCTTTTTCAAAAAACTCAGTTAGCCCAAGCGACTTCAAAATACGACAGTATGTCATACATAATAACGGAACTGTTCCTGAAACTATCAATCTCTAAAAATCTATCTGAAGTTGACGAAGGCGTGAATATCGATGTTAGTAGATGACTCTTGTCATATCATGTGAAATAACAGGAGAGTAATGTTTTAAACAGCTTCCAAACCGATCAGGGTATCAGATGCAATGAAATACATGAAGCCTACAAGAAGCAATCTGTTCCTGCGATGCCTTTCCCGACAAAATCTACTACGCGGGATGACCATCAAAACAACAAAAACTGCAGACACATGTAATATTCCATACAAATATTTCGTGAATTGTAAGCCTACAGAGAACTACAATTTCTCAGTGGGCGTGGGATTTTTACATGTACCGTATCATGTGTCTTGTTGAGAATCGAGCGATGGCGTAAACAGATGAATGGTATACATGAATGTGTCTAACGAATAAAACTATGGCCAGTGGAACTGCAAAGGAAAATACCATGTAATAAGAAAACTTCGGTCGGTAACATTATCTCCCTTCCTCCTAATCACCCACCCACCATCCCCCACCTCTCTCTCTCTCTCTCCCCCCCCCCCCCTCTCTCTCTTTTGGATTTCATAGAGCTATTAATGCCCTTACAGTGTGTCTAGTTTCCAACAGATCTAAATACGGGCGTGTCCAGACTACTGGACTGATTATCTCATCTTCCAAAATTTGGAAGGAAATGGAAAAGCGCGCACTTTCATCAGGTCTCACATGACTGTGACAGCATTTGTTTCTCTTAAATCTTAAGTTCATTAAAGAATAAACCATGATGCGTATTTGAAATAAACAGAAAAAAAAAAAGAAGAAGAAGAAGAAAGAAATGAATAATGTGAAAAGTTAAGCATACGGCTGAGGATTTTTTTTTTTTTTCTTTAAATCAGATAAATTAGTCTACGTTTCTCTCACTTTTATCAATATGCGATGTTCTTTTTCTCCAATATGCATTCATATTTTTAAAATACAGGACATTAGTAAATGAATTGTAAATTACATTTCTGTAATTTAGCAATGGTAAATTCACTGTGATAAGAATAAAATGCTGGCTTTCTCATTGGACGTGATAATAATCGCCAATGAAAGCAACAATACGTAACATGTTCTGACATACACTAAGTCACACACTAATACAACATCAAAAGTAAACATTTTATATATCTAGAGTAGAACTTTTCCTTCATAACTGAAATAGATCTAGTTTTACTGGGTGTTTTCAAGAGTCGGTTGAAAGATTATCCCAAATCTTCCTGTGATGCACCGCCCAATGGGCATGAGCATTTCATGATAATTAGTAAAGCGTAAAACAAAACAAGAAGCCTGGGCCAGCGTTTTGCCGCTCTACTATTTTCATATGTCTGATGTAGTTTAACCATGGAGGATAGGGGGAAAGCGCCTCCATGACATGAGAGTAAAGAATAAAACATGGGAGGATAAGCAATCCTCCTTCTAAAACATTTCACCGTCACCTGTTATTATGGGACATTAGAATCCGCTATGAAAACTTTTTTCCTCTGTCTCAGTGGTCCCTTCGTTAGGAGTGATCCGGTTAATTATAGGGAGCTCTAGGAAAATCACTCCCAATGTGTACATTTTTAATTTGAGTTAAATGCGTGTTATTAAACTTGATAAATGACTTGAATTTGAAGATTTGTTCGGTTTCATTTCAATCTTGCTTTTACTTATCATTTTTTTCCCCCCTGAGAAATACACCAACTCAGCGTTCAAGCTTTTCCTAATATGGCATCTCGACACTATTCACCATCCACGTCTTAAGCACAGACGCTTGCGTTTCATCTTTTCATCTAGCTATTTAACCAGAGCTCATAAACAATACCTTAACATCTTTACTCTACATGTAGAAAGCGAACCGCCACTTGACAATCGCCATTCTGATAGAAGGTTCTCAAGCAGGTCTTTACAGATGTTAAGAACAGAAACAATAGTCTAGAAAATGATAGATCTACTGTTCAGAGAGGATAAACACTGGGGAGCTTACTAAATCAAATAATAATACGTTTACGTTCTAATACGCCTTTCACTCATCCGAAATCTCGGAGTTACTACATGTACTTTAATTGTATACATGTAGGCCTATATATGCGTGACACAGAACCTAGAGAATTGATAATTTTACAGCTTTTTACAGCTAAAACTGGCTGTTGATAAGCGCAATACAATTTTAACACCATTTAGTGACAATTTAACATATTTTTCATTCTATGAATGTCAATGTATTCAGCAAAGATAGACTGTTTTAATTTGTTTTCAGTGATTTTAAATAAACTTAGTATCAATTATTGCACTTACAATGGGAAATCGATGTGACCAATTCCTTTACTTCCTTTTGCCAAACACAAAGGTGTTAATAAAGAGTGTAAAGAAGAAGAGAGAGAGAGAGAAAAAAGACTTTACTTCTTGACATTCGAAAGACTGATCACAAAAAGAATTTGATAAAATTATAATAATCGGAAGAAAATATCTTCCTCATACTATGACCTTTTTACACACTGCTCGTTGTGTCTGGTAAAGGGAAATAATAGGTCTGGTCAAAATCATTTCCCAGTACTTGTACTTATATATTGACGGACTTTAAAACTCAACACTTGAAAATGATTTTACATATCAAGTGTTGCGTTTTTAAAGTCCGTCGGTATACTTTAACATTATTTATTAACATTGTGATAGTAGAAATCTAATTAAAACAGATGAGCAGTCGCTATCCTTAAGGTATTGGTAAAGGCCCTGGATCAAAAATATTTCAGGACCACTGACAGACAGGGTTACGTTAAGGAGACACCTGCAGCTCAAATGGCCATTGACTATGTCCATAAAGTAGCTTGCCGCACTTCTTCTTCTTTCCATCTGAACCTGTTCCCGGGAGGAATTATCCTTCCATCTCCACACAACCTCTCTGTGCAGCTCAGACTGTCCTGGTGCTTCGACAATAAAATTCCATTTGATCACAAGGATTTCTGTATCTGACTTGATGGGTGGTGGACTATGAAGAAGTATCCATGGACACTGGTTATGGGGGGAAAAGGAGGGGAGGGAGGGGGAGGGGCGACTTGTTGTGACCTCCGTTGACATTATCGGTATTATAAATCACCTACGATCGGAGAACAAGATGTCTTGTCTGTCACTGACTAGGTTTTGTTACTACTAATGATATTTGCCACTGGGTAATACTGAGACAGTTGCCTCTATGATATACAGGACATTAGTAAATGAATCACGACAATGGTTTTATAAATTCGAAGAGCATTTATACTGGCTGATATATATATTTTATAATATATATATATATTATATATATATATACGGGCCCCTATTATGACTATGGCTTTATAACTTCGAATAGCAACCTACCAATAACAACCTCTCAGAACAAAGAAAATCTTAATTTTAATGGAGATGATGCAAACTAAGATTAAAATGTAAAAGCTGTGGCAGTACCAAAAATAGTGGAAACAGTGATCATGTATAATATATAATGTATCATATATCATGTATAATATATATATTATGTAGACCTATATCATAGAAGACAATTAGATATCTTACCATATACTATGATGCCATAAAACTGTCCAACTTTCTGATAATGGCTGTGTCCGCATTCATCATAAATATGTCTAGACTGTTTCTGAGTTAACAGAGAGTCACCAGTGAATTATGAGTTGTTCTGGTCGATGTCAGTTCAAACTTTCAATGGAGAGAAATGCCATGTGTTTCGGTGCTGCAGTCATACATGACTGTGTAGATGTCGCAGCTGTTGGTGATATTGTTATTGCAACTGTTGCTGCTAGTGTTTATGTTGATGATAAGAACGCGTTGACTAAATAGAAATAAACAGTGATAATTGAAGGTTCTAGTGGCGAAATCTTTCGTGAACCACTATAGCGCTCTTTTTAAAAGGCCTTTTCTTTAGATATATCGTCGCTCCAGAATTAAATTGTCTTAACTACAACATAAAACTGTTGTAGTCAGGACAATTTAATATTGAGACTACATTGAGTTATTATTATCAAGTTAGATTATGACATGGTGAACATCATTTCGAGGCATTACAACAATGATAGCGAAACTATATCTAGCTGTCTTTAAAAAAAAAATATATATATAAA
Organism: Peronia verruculata; assembly: GCA_038406235.1. Lineage (NCBI taxonomy): Eukaryota > Metazoa > Mollusca > Gastropoda > Systellommatophora > Onchidiidae > Peronia > Peronia verruculata. The sequence continues at coordinate 2,752 of JBCAUA010717023.1, read as the reverse complement.
AAAAATTTAAAATCATTTTTGCCTTTTGAATGAAATATCTCCTCCTTTATCGAGACTGTCACTCCTCCAGTGGCAACGCCAGCCGTGGACTCAAGGGAAGATGGTTGGTGTTATTGCCATAGAGACATAATGTTGTCAATATATATCTAAGTAAGCCCTCAAACATTCTGCTGTTTATCTCCTACAAGCCAGTTACTTGCAGATGGATCAGATTCAAAATAAATAAAGCAGACACTGAAACTGTGTACAAGGCAGTTGCTCTGAAACCAGTGAAATTCCAGAACCCTCAGATGTTTTGGACCTGAATCTTCAACAATGTGAATACGAGTTGTCAAGTCGTTATAGACGTAGCCTACTCGATTTCTTTGTTTAAATAATAGTTGGAGTGTGCCGTGAACGTTCAATAATGGCATTATATAATGTTGGCACTTTTTGGGCTATTTGAAAGATGGAAAAACTTTCTCTACACTATATTTCAAAAGAACCAATGTCTCTCTTCACATTTTGTCATCTGATGTCTTTGGTCATGTGGAGATTCAGAACTGGTCCACTGGTAAGATTTCTGAAGGATTTAGATACACGGACTGGCTGGCTCTCCATCCAAGGCCAAGATGTGACTGCTATGTAAAATCATGCGATAAGAGCAAAGTCACTATGCAGGCCACAGTGCAAGTAATACTCACTGAACTGTGACTTCAGCATTGCTATCTCCCTCCTCGCCCCCCTCCCTCCCCCCCCCCCCCGAACTTGGCCTTTCCATCACACTCATAAAAATAGAAAACCATGTTTGTCGGAATTGTCAGGATGGGGGAGGGGGGGGGTATTAGGAGCTGGGCTGGGCGGGACGGGGACTGGGAGGGGATTGGAGGGAAGGGGGGAGGGGGGGGGGGAGAAAGAGGGGAGAAGTGAGAATCACAAGAGCCGTGAAAATGACTCACTAGCATTCCATGCATTCAACTCGTGAGAAGACAAGTCAAATAGTCCAGAAAAAGAAATAGCCTATAAATATGTATAGTTAAATTCAAGCAGAGGTTCGTCCAGCTATCTTTTTCGTACCAACTTGCTGAATTAATTTCGTAGGACAGTAATCTGGTGGACTGGGTTGTGAAACATTCCCTGTGGATTGCACTCTGTACTGACCCCTGTGAGACAATGCCGCTGAACACAGAGGCCGACAAGATCAAACAACATAAGATTACAGGTAAGTGCATTGTCTCGGCTTCGTTCCATGATTAGTCTCATCAACCATTAGTAGAGAGGGATACCTATTGCCCGATTCTTCTGTGTCAAGTTTAAGTGCTCCCTATAGTCCTGAACAAAATAATAATAATAGTAATAATAATAATCTAGATCTAGATCTAGATCTATCTGGTTTTCACAATTACCAAAAAGAGAACCCAGACAGGAGGGCAGATGTAAAACATGATTTTCACGAGGTTGTAGCTAAGAGTTTTTATCGTATTTATTATGTTTTTTAATAATTTCGAATACATTTTTTCCTTTTACATGCTCGATAGAAAAAAGTTCCATATACGACACAATTCTGCCAACATTTTAAGGAAGACTGTTCTTTTTTCTTTTTTTTTTTTTTTTAAACAAGATCTAGATCTAGATTTAGATCTAGGTTTTACATAATGTAGCCTAAAATGACCTATTTCTGCCCCCCTTCCCCCCTTTTTTCTTTTTTTTGTACTTAGCATAATTGTATAATGGCTTATCCAGACTATTGTTATATTCTATCTATTCTGTTAAGCCAAATTTCACGAGCACCCCACACCCTCAGTGATTCCATGGCCCTGAAAATTTTCCAAAATGTTTTGAGGTGTTTATTTCGTTATTTTTATCCATTTTTTTTTCTCTGCTTGTTTATAACACTGTTTTTCACAGCCGATGGCTCCTCAGGTTTCAAAGCCGAGACTGGACGTTATCACTTGTACGTGTGTCTGGCCTGTCCATGGGCTCACCGAACTATGATGGTCCGCTCGCTGAAAGGTCTAGAAGACGTCATTTCATACACTGTGGTCGATTGGCTGATGGGACCGAAAGGGTGGGCTTTTACGGACAAGGTATTAGGGGGAAAGAAGTTCTTAAGCAACATAGTGAAGCGAGTTTCAGATTGATTTCAATGGCTATGGGAATTAGTTGCTACACAATTACTTATTTAATATGTTAAGAGTTGAGATAAGGGTAAAGGTTGAAAGGCCATTTACGTTTAAGACCACAAAAGCAATATCAGAAAAGTCATTTTTCCCAAACTGGGTTACATTATGTTCATATGGAAATCTCTCCAAGTAATATAACACCGGAGAGCTTCAGTGTAGAATTTGATAACTCAACCCCCAGCGTAGTGTTACATTTAAATATTACGTCAGTGTTCCGTGTTCATCTATAATCATAATATTTAAAACAGGACATTGACGCTCAACAGTGAATGCCCTCAGTAGCAGAATATTGGTTTCCAGACAAAACTGTTTCAGCATCACTGAACTTTTACCTGCACATAACTAGGCCTGGGTGTATCAGCAGTCAGTGCAGTGCCGTTTGGATTTGTCTTTGCTGCGAATCCGCTTACATTTTCAAGACCTCATTAAAACATGATGTATATTTAAATTTGTGGATGGATGGATGGATGGATGGATGGATGGATGGATGGATGGATAGATGGATGGATGGACGGATGGATGAATGGATGGATGGATGGATGGATGGATGGATGGATGGATGGATGGATGGATGGATGGATGGATGGATG
>JBCAUA010716913.1:0-15253 GCA_038406235.1 Peronia verruculata | reverse complement strand
TGTGTGTGTGTGTGTGTGTGTGTGTGTGTGTGTGTGAGAGAGAGAGAGAGAGAGAGAGAGAGAGAGAGAGAGAGAGATAAAAGAGCAAAGAGATTGAAAGAATCGTCGGACACTTTCATACATCTTAAATAATCACTGAAATTGGTCTGTCAAGCAGAGAAATCAATGCTCGGTTGTCAATGGCAGTAAGCTTGAGAGATACCTGTCTGAGAGATCCAGTTCCTTAAATTCATCCCTCCACATCTTGTCTCTTCCCTCACATGCCAGGTTGCAATCGTTTTCTACAAGACATGACTTTGATGTACGGTTCAGAACCCTCTGTGTGCTGGAAGGTCTGCTGGATGGGGCTGTCTCCGGTTCTCATTGTGGTAAGTTCTTCTTTTTTTTTTTTTTCTTTCTTTTTTTCTGCCTTTTCTCTCTCTTTCTGTCTGTGTGTGGCTGTCTGTTTTTCTCTCTTTTCTTTTTGCGCTCTTTCTCTTTATTTTTTTTTTCTGGCTTTGTTGTGAATGAACTCAACACTTTTTAAACTTCCGCCAACTATATGCCTCATCAGCCTTGCAATGCAGGAAACAATCAATACAGCTTCAAAGTACATGTATTTCGAAACAAACAAAAACTTTAAAAAAAAAAATTGAAAGAAAACGACATAAAGGAAGTGAAAAATAAGAATAATAATCGGTAAACAGAGCCACTTACATCTACATAACTATATTAAGCATATAAATATATGTTACATTTTCTTGACTGGTGCCCTCGCCATCACTGCAACGGCTGATAGATTTTGTATAATACTTGTAAATTAATGAAGTATAATATCTATGTGGTCATTATCTTTTAAACATTGAGGAATTCTGGAAACAATGAAATATTTACCCCAGAATAATCGTGGGTGTCGACAACTGCACAATGAAATACTATATCATTGATCATCAGGGGTGATCGTCTAGGATCAGTCGTATTCTTGCTTTTTCCTTACATATTATAGGATCTTTAACAAACTTAGAAAAGACGGAAAAAATATTTCTGCACTTACTACTTTAAAAGTGCTGCGTGAAAAATTTAGAAAAAAACTTTGGTGTCAGGAAAACGTTTGGAAGAATTGTTGCTGTTTTGGTAATTAATTTTTCAAATGACACATATGCACACAAAAGTGTTTTTTATTTTTTGATTGCTTGCCTAATACCACCTGTGTCTGATCTATAACAAGCCCTGTTCTTTTCTCTTCAGTTTATCCTGTTGTTTGCCTGTATCGACTACAGCCCAACCACCTATGGCAACAACTACACTTACCCAGCGGGCGGGGAGGTGGTGGGCTGGTTGATGGTGCTGACCTCTGTGCTGTGGATCCCGGTGTGTGCAATCTATAAACTGGTCAAGGAGGACGAAGGGAAAACGGTGCGAGAGGTAGGGACATGTATTAGAACCTGATCTGTTGTGATTTGTTTCCTTCGAAATAAATTTTATATTTTTAATATTTGTTTTGAGGCAGAGACTTTTCATTTCAGTGATTGTATTTTACTTTATTTTTATGATGAAGATGACAAAATAACTTACAGGAGAAAACAAAATCCGAGACAGGTGTATTATAATGTCCCCCATCGATATGTTTAACAGGTAAAAAATTTCATTTGCCGTCTGTATTAACTTGTCCATCTGTGTTGATCTGCCTAGCTGACTGAGTAAGAACATCTGCCTCAGGCTTAACAGAAAGACCATTCTCCTTTTTTTTCATGGAGGGCGTGGGTGGTTAGATGGAATTGGTAGTTAGAGTCTTAATTTTCCTGACTTTACTATGGAAAAACTATTTCATCTGGTCACTAGGCTTGACTGTAGCATTCATCACACATCTTACACGCTCTCTTTAAACACCACTTCCTCAGAAAACGTAGATTTTTTGTGTGTGAGTAATTCTTGAAAAGCATAATTAAGCTCTCTCCTTTGTCTCTTGGTACAGAAATTACGCTACCAGAGTATGCCCAACAAGTATTGGGGTCCTGCCCTAGTCAGACACCGTCGGCTGGTCAAGTATGTGGAGGATTTTGTCCTGGATCCAGAGGGTGACAAGAGACGTCTGGCCTACACTAACCAAGCCTTTCAGGACCAAGCTAGCACTGGCTACAACTCTTTCTCCTATTACGATGATAGAATATCAGTCGCCACTAGGGTGAGATGCTCACTTCTCTTATATCTTCAAAGCAATAAGAATGATAATAACAATAATAAATATTTTTCATCTATCCCACTATATATGTCCACAAAAAGATCAGAAATATATTAACTGCATTTGACGTGTCCCAGTCCGACTTAAATTTTTAATATAATAACAAACAATTTTAATGATTCCATGATTTCAAAGTAACGCTATGATGTTAGTGATTTTAGTGTTTTGAAGGGCTAATGGACAGGTTATCAAACAATGGTTATAGGTGGACGCCAAGAACAGAGTTACTGTTATCACCATAATGACCACTGATCGCATAATCTCACTCACTTTATTTCTCTACAAACATCTTAAACAGTTCTGTGAGTAACTTTCTCTGCTTTGTATTGCAGGACATGAGTCTGACCACCGCTTCCTTTGACGGCGATTTTATGTTCACATCCAGGCTATCACTTGAAACATCGGTATAGCCAGATCCTCCATCACATCGTCATTTTCGAATGTTTTTCATATCATACTTGTTGTTACCTATGATTAGCTTTATGACATAGAGTACTGATCTTTATAATTATAATCCTCTGTTCTTATCGGACTTATGTTACTTTCTGGATGACCTGTACCATTTTACACACGAGTAAAGCCTTTATTCAAAGCACAAATCTCCCCTAGCTTCCGATCGTAACGGCACTAAAAATGGCGCTTTTATAAAGGGACCTGATTTTAAAATGTGTTCCATTTCAAACAAACAAACATTTTTTTTTTTTTTTAACTTGCCTGTATTTAACAGTTTATGTAATTATATCGTATATCTTCAAAGCAAATTAAATGGCTTTTATATCACAGAATTGACCACAGTCAAATGTAACAATGGACTTAGATTTATCTTGAGAGATAGTTGGCCAGGTTTCAGAGCATGATCATTCCTTTCAATGTTCTGTGGAATGAGCTCATAAATCTGTCAATCACTGAAAATCAACTTTACTTTTCCTTCAGCTTGGCAGACTGAAGGCTGTGTTTTCTATTGAAACTATTCTTTCTTAGCCCAAAACTAACGAACGTGTGAGGACGTAAGCAGAAATTTTGGAAGATGTACCATCTACTAGCTTTCATACTTTTTTCTTCAGTGGAGTCATGCTATATACTAAAACACCTTCTCAATTTCCAACTTTGAACATCAGAAATGCAAACGAAGTTTTTGTTGAAAGATCAAAAAGTTCGTCGGGAACATGGCGAAACTAAGTGAGCCAAAAGTTTATTCCCAACTGGAGTACAAAAGGCCAGTACATATATGTATTTCCTCCTTGAAATCTTGAATGTAGTTAAATTATTCATCAGATCGACCATGTTTTTTTTTTTTTTTTAAATCCTGTGGCTCTCATGGGTTCAGTCGTGATATACTATAGATCTGACTTAAATGCGGCGACATCGAATCATGAAATATCACCTACACAATCGCGCGTTTTATGTTTGTTATTGTTTTGTTTATAAAATTTATATAACTTGTGGTCAGTACATGCAAAATAAGATCTTGTTTAATAATATATCATTTCATAAGTCATAGTGATTTCTCAAGTTATTCCCACAGCATGTGAAAGAGGCCGCCTAATTTCACTACTCATCTTTCACAAAGGGTTGCTTAATATATAAGCTGTATTGTAAAATATAATACACTAGCAGTCTGTTAAAGACATGGGAGGCCTTGCCACAGAATAAAATTCCATTGCAGAGGATGATGTTTAAATAGGTTGGTATCTAATATGCATTCCTCCTCGAAAAATGTTTTGTTTTAGAGGCCTTCAAAGTGTCCACCCTCAATGATTTTTCATTATTGGCACATTCCTGTGGGCTGTATTAGTGTTAGCCACCCTTCTAGTATACGCACGTCCAGGTTGACGTTGACTTCCTGACAAGCTTCTGTAAAGAACTTAGTAGTAGAGCCTGTACTCCAACTTTGCACCACTCCCTATTCATTTTCATACTCTTCCGGTTAATACTCGCACTATCGCAAAACTAATCAAGCCAAGTCATATATGTATGTTGTTTTTATTATGTTTTATGTTCGTTCATGTTATGATATGTTTTTGCTACCGTGTTGAATATCTATGCAAGGTTTTTGCATTCCTGCTGATGCATACTTTCAGTCATTCCTTTAAGCGTTGATGTCCAAACAGTATTGCGGCTCACTGGTTTATGAAATATGAACATACTTTACCAGAGGAGACAATCTATTTTTTTACAGTTGAGGAAGAAAATCGGTACAGATGAGAGAAAAAGTGTGAGAGCGAATGAGAGTAAACAAACAAAAGAGGAAGAGATAATTACATTTAAAACAACTTTCATTCCTACTACTGACTCCTCATTCACCCTTCGCCCCTAAATACCCCGATGACGATCGCTGCCAGAGACTGTTGCGCTAGAAGACAAAGTGATTGAAGTATCGGTTACGTCTGGATGACCAAACGACTTTAGCTTCCAAAATGAACACCCACACTTTACCAGTATACGTGTTCTGTATCAGGACGGAAATAAATCAAACCGTGGTAAAATTTTAACGATTCTGATCTGAAATACTCTGAATCATGCATTGCATGCTTTGCAGTGTAGAAATAGAAAACGTGTATAGAGAAAAACGATAAAGTGTAGGAGGAGGAGGAGGAAGTGCACTCATCACTAATGGTTCAGGAGAAATCCACATGGTTTTTATAAGCTTTTCAACCTCCTGTAGTGGTGGTTATCTCAGCTGTCCACAACCGTGGTCAAAAAATAACATAACACTATCCATTCTTTCCTGGCAGCATTTTAGGGGAAATGTATACGTGGTTCAAACATTTAGACACAGACTATATTAATATCATTATATCGTTGTTTTTTTTTTTTTCGCCTCGCGGCAATTTCTGTAAAGGGAAGAACAACGTTAAGAGATGAGTGTGCACACCGATATCCAGTATGGCCGTCTATTTACACGACTAGTCTCAGTACGTTACTCGCGATAACGGAAAAATCAAGAGTCCTGTCCCACGTGTCAGCAAACAAAGAAAATCCTCTCCCTGTAGGTCAGTTTTTTTTTTTTCTCCTAATGATCAAAATGAACTAGACTAACCCCGCTGGCTTAAATTGCTGGGACCCTCGACCAGCACGTCCACCCTAACGCTAACAAGTAGGTATGACGAGTATTCTAGATAGACCCAGTCGCGTAAATAGACACTTCCATCCGTCCATCCAGTATTATAATTTTGAGATGGCATTCACGATTGTGATAGATGTCCCAATATCAAGGCTGAAAATAAAGAATGTTTAAAACAACAGCTACCACAGTAACTGCAATCTGTAGATATATTTCTTGACTTATTGCTGATGTGTTCTCGCTTCTGTTTTATTAGAAAAGAATGGCTGACAGGTCCAAAGTGAAACGTTTTGAACGAAATCATGACAATCATTGAGGAGTGTACATCCGTTTTTTGGATGGATTTTGCTTTTTGTATGGCTTTGTATTTTTATAATATAATCTCAACAGGTGAGTGAGTGAAAGACGGCGGTTTTATAAACATTAAAAGAAATAGATGTAGTATAACGAAGAGAGAAAGTGCACTGTTTGTGTAGAAAAAGAAGAACAGTAGTGAGAAAACAAACAAGAAAACATCTGCAAAGTAAAAGAGTACAGAAAGTGACAAACAAAGAGATAGTCAGACTGGTAGGTGGACGAATTGATGGGCGTAGAAGTAGAAGTGAATCACTGAATGCATGGATTTATGGATGGATGGAAAAATGGATGAATAAGTGGAAGGAGGGAAGGAATGAGGGATGGGCGGATGGATGGATGGATGGATAGATGGATCGTTGGGTGGATGGCAAAATGGATGGATGGATTAATTGATCGACGGATATTGAATGATAGAGCTTATGATAATACAACAGTGAACAAAGAGTAAATGGATGGCTGTAGTTATTCCCATTTTCTCTATCTCAGTTTGGTTAATTAATATATATCTGATAATTATCAGCATCATATCAACAAATCCATCCAAGAATATAAAATATGATATATGTATATGTACAAAATGGCGATTACCAGACTAGAAAATTTCAATCAAAGTATACGGTTACAACACGCAATATTCTTCTTGACAGTGTTTGTGAACCGCAAAAGAATACTGAACTTAGATGATATTCTTCAGATCGTTGTTGAGAGAATTGTACCCCCAATCTGTACTTCGTTGTAACCATCGTGATTTGTGTCATGGACTGTTATTATTATACACGTTGCACTATGGGTTTCTGCTCAACAAAACGTTCAAAGGTCAGTTCACCAGCTTGAGATAATAAATACTTGGTTTACTGTTTGTTTCTTTTTGAAATCCTGTTTGTCAGTAAGCTTAATAGCTGGCTTCGTCGTACGGCGGACAGCCGGTTGGCTGGCGGTCAACTGAAGCCAAAACCGGTCTGGTTCAACTGAACGTGTAATACTCCTTTTAGAAAGATTACTGACAGGCGGCACTGTTTGATTAATAGTATGTGACTTAAAAAGCATATTGGAGACATGCAAATACCCCGTAAATGTATGATGTGATGACGTCATGTATGAAAAGAATATGTACAAAAGATTCAAAATCCAATAAATGATTTGTGATGAACGATTTTACAAACTGTGCTGCTTTTGTTTTGTTGACTTCACCATGTCCGCTCTGCCAGAGTCAAGTATAAATTACTTCCTTCCATAAATTAAAAATCATACACTGTTTTTGCCAAAGCATATATTTATGTAAATGTATTTCCTATTTGAGAGCTTGAAAAAGGCTTTGTCTATGAGGAAGCAGCGTGTATGTAATCAAACTAATTAACTGGTGCAAAGAAAAAAAAACATTTTAGTAAGAAAACAATCTGCATTCAAAACAATTTTCTCTTCTGTCTCTTTCATCCAAACATAACACATTACATGTATATTAATGTCTGAAGACATGGCCTGCACTCACTGGACTGGCTCCTCAACAAAAATGGGTAATAGAGCATGTTAGGACCTATTTGAAACCCATAGTCACTTCTCACATTTATACAATTGGAGCCAAGGCCAAGAATGCCAAAAGAGAAAAAAATCAAATGAATTAGTGAGAGCTTGACAGTCAAAATTTAAGGTGGAAACATCCAAATACTCAATAAAATGTAAAAGTACAATGTAGAAGAACTAGAACGCCATATGACTTCAGGTGAAAAAAATCTCTTCTCGAGATATATTCTCTCAGAAAGGGTTTGGGGGCTCATGGCTCAAGGATTTTCAGTATCACCCATCTTCAGATCCTCTGAGCTAATAAACGTCCTATGTCCTTCCACTCCCTTTCCAATGCAAGTTTTAGACATTGTCACAGTGTCATTTATTTCAGTGCTTAAACACTGGTGTATCTAAATAGAATAATTCTGTAAAGACACGGTATTGATGTCTAATAATCATGGAGCTTTATGTTGACCATGATCCAGCAGTTCATTCCACCTATCATTGTTTTTTCTTAATCACATATGTGCCTTATTTAAATCATAATGATTTTGCTATAGATCTATACCGCTATACTAGTTTCTTGTTTTTGTTTTTTTTTTCTTTTTTGTTTTTTTGTCCATTTTCGTTTTGTTTTGTCTCGTTTAATTGTCATTTCGACTGTTTGTTTATTTCTCATGTCGTTGTCCATGTATTTAATGGAAACAACACCGTTAATTTCAATGTCCCCCGAGATTCATGGGCAGAAGAACTTCAGTGTAAACTAGTCGGGAAATGACATGCATTTTGATGCTTCACAATTACAATAATATTAATTGAAAATGACCGTTTTGCGGAGTATGATTACATGTAAATAAAGATACCCAGAACCAGTGAAACAAGTAGAAAAAACTAGCCAATAAGTTCATCAGCTACAGCGATTTGACTCACTACAACAAAGCGCCATGACACAGACAATAACTCACACTTCAACTACAACATATCAATCACTGTTCAGAACATTCAAACCCACCGTGTGTTCATACATCAAATTTTAATGGTTGAGAGAAACAAGGCATCAAACATGAGCATGAAGTATTCTGTAGGGCTGTTGCTCTTGTTTATTATTGTAAGAAGAGGATGGTTTTATTAGTTTTAAAACCCATTGTTGAGTTACACTTACATGTTTGCCGTTATTATTAATCCAGTATCGAATTGATGTATATGTGTCATAGAGTATCATTGAGGTCAATCATGAGATTGTCATTTACGGCAAGAAGATAATTTAATGAACTTAGTGTTGAAACGTAGATAGACAAAGTAGTTGATTGTGGCATTAATGAGTTCCAGTAGAGTCCTCAGTCCATTGCAGGTGAGATAGACATTCTGATACTGTTTGCCAAGGTCGTATCTGGGCTCTATCACTCCAGCTATTGAAGTGAACACTTTCGGAGTGTTACACACGATAAAAGCCGTGGATATAATCACAATCTGTTGTAAAACTTGTAAATCTTTGCCACTTAGTTTAGTCTTAGATTTGTTGCTTCCATCTCTCTTCTGATTCCTTTGTGTCTCCATGATTCGCCTGCCTTCTGATTCCTTGCTTTCAGGAACATTTGTTTCGTTTTCTTTCTGAGGAACTTGATCATCGGGAAACGTTGCTTTGCTTTTATTACGCAGTGAATTGGAGTTACAGTCCTTGCTCTGTGGATCGTCCTCTCGTTTCTGTCCCTTCGATTTGACATCATGGCTGACATTACTGAGGTGATTGGAGCCCTTGTGGCTTGAACTGTTTATGACAGGCGTGCTTGACGTCATAGACTGCCTAAACTTGAGGGCCTCCCGGAGTTTTCGAGCCATAACCGTCACACAATTGACGACGATGATTTGAGTGATGATAGGAACACAGGCATCAACGACAATCCACACAGCATCTTTGATAGTCTCTCTACTCTTAGACAGCCATAACCTGTACCAAGTGCGATTGGTCGAACTGTCAAACTGCCTCTCTACCCCCATGTTTGCCAGGATTGGGGTATAACACGCCAGAGAAAATAGACCGAAGCCGGACAAAATGTAGGTCGATCTGCGTTTGTTGAAGTCTTCTCTAAAATGCAGAGGTCTTATTACGCACATGCATTGCGCCACAGCAAGGAAGGTGGTGGTTAAAATGGTCACAATTCTCCACATAATTCCTATGTTGGCAGTGAAAAGCTGCACCACTTGAGGAAGCCCCCAAAAGCTAGATACACTGATTTCCTCAACGACTCTTAAGACAGAAAATGCAGCTTGTATGCCGCACGCCAAGCAAAACCCGAGGTTGGAAAGGGAGAGAACGAAGAAAGAAATAGTCACACCATCTTTGAGACCCATCCTGACAAAGGTGACAACACTTATGGTGTTGGTTATCACCCCTGAAAGTGACGTAACGCTCCAGGAGACGCTCAAGAATATAATAACAATGATTTGTTGGTCTTGGCTGATGAGACCTGGACCAACACCTCTTTTGTTAGAAATGGTTATGTTTAACATTGCCGCCCTGACGAAAAGCACACCTACTGCTGAGAATACACTAACACACCTGTGACAGTTACGCTGTAGATAAAAACAATGAAAGACATAAAACGATGTCTAAAAAGAAGAAAGAAAATAATTATAACAAATAATTTATGTCTTCGTGAAGTTAAAGAAGTCTGGTGTCCAGGTGTAAATTTTCGGTTGGACGGGACACAAGTAACTGAAACTTATACGTTTTCTTCTATCTACGTGTACGTTAATAACCCAATTTTCTCAGTAATCGACCGCATAATATCACAATATATGAAAACTGGTAAATGAAAAGTACCGTATAAATTATCAGGAAAATATTATTATGCCACTTTCAAATGACCGATTTAAAGGTCATAAAGAAACACGTTATTTATTGAGACACCGTACTTATGAAATGTCAGCCAAACCAATAAGACTTTTCTTCAAGTACATAAAATCTTGACAATGTCATTGATATTCAGCTAAATTCCACACCTTTCGGGTTGCAGGATCTCTTTAATAAAAATTAGATGTTGGCAAAAAATGTATAAGCTGAGGATGTATTGACGAACTTCCACGGTTTAAGTCCAGCAAATTAGTAACTCTATCAAAGTCGTAAGATTTATGAATTTGTTTTTCCCAAGCATCTAATTTCAGATTGTGTCTAGCACCCCGAGCAGCCTTAAATAGTTGTGTCCTTACTTAACCCACGACCTAAATCAAAACGAAATTAGTTTAGAGACTCGTTTATCTACGTTTTTTAATTTTTTATTTGATAGCAATATCATTGTCTGAGTAATAAAGTGGATGGACTGGGAGAGGGGAGGAAACCGATGATTTTCATCAACATACTTGTCATTGGTAATAAAAGGACGAGTCGGGATTGAGAAGGGGGTGGGGTGGGGGGGGGGGGGTTAAAAAGTAACTTCAGCATGTTATTTCTACATTCAATGATTAATTGCTTTGCACTTATTGGCACAATTAAAAAAAATAATAATAATAAAAATGGCATCCATGATCAATGAAGCGTAAAAAGTATCAAGGGCAGCGAGTGTATTATGGATTTCTTAGAGACTTAATCGCTGCCACTAATCATTCTTAAATCTACAAGAAAATGAGTCGCCTAGTGCATATGTGCTCCCAGCGATCGATGGCTTTAGGTCGGTAAAATTATTAGAAATTAAGTGCCTTATTTTTCTTTATCCTTTCACGGGCAAGATATTATCCTCATTCATCTTCAAATAATTTTTTATTTTTCTGAGATACATGTATATCAATCAGTAATCACGAACCCCTTAATAGAAAGAACAGAAAAAAAAAAAAACTCAGAGATGTCAGATTGGCATCTAATGAAACCGCATAGAGGATTGGTCATTGATTTTTTTTTTTTTTTTACGCAAATTAATTCATCCACCAGCCACTAGATTAAGATGTATACATCACTTACTGAGACATGAATTTACTGCATCATACATTATGATCAATATCACAGAAGCCTGCATTTGTCATTTTAATTAAACTACAATGTGTCTTGTCGCTACATTATATTTGGCTAATGCAATGATAAGATATTGTATCGATTACTGAATGATTTCTATGTTAAAAAAGAGCATCGGCACAAACATCTGCTTTATATACTGCATATAATGGCAAATTTAGTTTACTTTCAACTTAAATTTGTTTCAAGACCCTATCATGGCAAGACAATGGCTTTATTACGTTCAAAATACGAGCGAAGTGTCGATGCATTGTTCTTTTCTGGATTCCATTATTTCAGCTGCTGTGAATTTAAATAACCTTTAACAATCAGATGACTATCCAGTCCATTTTGATAAAAGTAACTACACATGAAGACAACAACAAAGTAATAACAATAACAAGCAAAGATGTAAAGCAGTGTAGTCACTCTCAACGAGATAACCTCCGTCAGGAGGTTGATAGATGTATGTAGAACGTAAAAGTCATTATCAACCTTTTCATGGAGAAATGAAAACTTTAGTCTTGAGAATAATTCAGGACTTTATTATATAGTCGATACATCTTTTAAAAAAGTATATAAAGCTATATTGACAAATTTGCCCCGTGAGACATCATTGTAAAATCCTTCCGTGAGCGATAAACCTCAAGGCAGTCTATGAGGTTTTAGTTTAGTTTGCAATGATGTTGCGCCTTTGTGTCCACCGAAAATTGGATTCTTTTCAAAAGGGCGTTTTTGTGCCGACTTTATGGAGTGAGGCTGCAAGGGATTGTCGACTTTAAGGTCACGGATTTATATATATAAAAAAAGTATTTACTTTATAGTAAAGTGGATGAAAGTAATAAGGATAAGAAATTAGATGTGTCTGGTGGGTACCAGAAGAGAAAACAATGAGATGAAATGTCTGATACTATTCTCTCTGTGATGGGATGTCCTATGAAAAGCCTATCACTCCTTTGGCCACTTCTCTTCAAACAATACATGTACTATCTTAATTACAAGTTTCAAAGTTAAATATCTTTCTCTTTGCAGAGTACGAAGCATGTGAAAGAAAACTCTGTCATGTACACAATTATACTCAATTTACATTGGATGCTTTTCTTTCTTTTTTTTTTCTGGGCCCGATAATAAGTTAGGTTGGCTAAAAACGTTGGTTTTCCATAAAAACGTTGGTTTTCCATCAGTAAAGTCAATGTTAAATTGATTATTTCCCCTGATTTATGATTTGCTTACTTCAATGCATTTAGTTAGTCAACAGTTGACGATTTATGCAAGGTTTTCAAGACATTTTATAAGCTGACAAAGTGATACGATACCCTATGATAATCTTCATACTGCTTACCCCATTGATGCAATTGTCTCGTGGATTCAGTAAAAGTCGGCAGTAGGAAAGTCCGCGACGACCAAAAAGTCAGAATTCCGATTAAAGTCGGAAGTTTGACATCCCTGCATCTGCTAGTCAGGCAAGCAAGTTTCTCCAGTGAGAAGAACAAAAGCTGACTCTGAACCATGTTGCTGCCGAGGAGTTGCCAGCATTAACCCTTACATTGCCACAACTCATTCACTGTAAGTCACCCACTTGAGACTATACTGTGTGTCTCTGGACTGGTTTCTTTGTCCTCCGTCGTTTTGTCTCTCCAATACACCTCAGCCATCTCAATCAATGAAGTGAGTTAGTTATTGACTGCTAAAAGCCTGTATGAACTAGACGATACTAGGAGCGAGCAAATGAATAAAAATAAGCGGGCGTTTTTGTTATGGCCAACCATGGATTCTCTTTTGTGATTCAGTTTTATTTCTGTTATAGTAAAGTGGGATATAAAAGTTGTTTTGTTAAAGCCTATACCGCCAACGTTAACGGTGACGATGAAATGTTTTGCTAATCACACGGTGTTTGACATGTTCTGACATAAGTCTAAGGTCGTGGACACATTGCATCTGTATCTGTGTCTAACTCTTGCACTGAGGCCGCACACTGTCATAGGCCAAACTAATTTCATTGCCGCGGGCTGCAATGTGTCTGGGTCTGACCATGTGGCCAGCTGGCGTGTCAGCTAACATTTTCTTGCGCTATTTTGCGTATTGCAAGCTCGCAACATGGCTGTATGCGGCTGCAGTGCGAGAGTTAGACACGGACACAGATGCACTGTGGTAATGGCCTAAGTCTTACTTGTGACTCACGGTCTTATTCTTCACCTAGTCCTTGACCTCTGCTAATGTCGTAGAGCTGCCGTAGATTTTGAGGCTACCAACTTCTTCCGACCCTACCCCGCAGGGGTCCGGGGTTTATAAGTAGGTTCTCTGCTCCCACCTGCAGGCCGTGCAAGCCAGCCATCGGTGGGGTGTCTCCTATGGAGTGCCATCCTCGACATTCCAGGGGAGATATCTCTTCTCTCTCTCTCTCTCTCTCTCTCTCTCCTTATTCCTGTCTTCTGTCCCGCTTTCTTTCCTCTTTTCTTCCTGATGTGCAAACATATCTTACCGTGTTTGACACAGTATAGCGGTAACCGTGCTGATGTGTCGTTAAACCCCAACACAACAACAACAACATCTTCCGACCCTCTCTGTCTTCCGATGTTTTATGAGAATCAGTAAAGCCCCTCTCGGATGTTGTCTTTCCGTCTCGTGATTCTGCGGCAGCCGCTGACTTTGCCTTGTGCTGGCGACGGGTTCACTCTGTTTGGACTCTAAGGTGGTCTTTTGCAAGGCCTGACAATCGGATCACAATAAATTTATTCCGACGAAGTGAATGGCTGGAAATCCCCATCTAATTATAGTACGGGGATACAAACACTACAAACTGTTCACTTTTACCGACACAGAAAAACATATAAAATGCACGGGATTGGTGACAATAATGTTCTCTGATCTCGTGGTGGTGCGGTAACAACCATCAGTGAGTATCTATTTTTAGCAGAGGGTACAAACACTCCGGCTGGGATTTCTAGTTTTTCCATAGCCGAATATGAACTATCGCAATTTTTTAGCAGTGATTGTGATGTATGTCATTATTACTATTACAACATAATTGAAAATTAATTTTTTCTCTTGCGAAATAGGAAAAAGAAAGATTCACACTGTCCCTTTACAATGTTTTGGAAGCCTGAAAACATGCTGTACAACTAAACTGCATCTATTTTTCAAAGCTATCTGTCTGTCTGTCTGTCTGTCCGTCTGTCTGTCTGTCTGTCTGTCTGTCTGTCTGTCTGTCTGTCTGTCTGTCTGTCTGTCTGTCTGTCTGTCTGTCTATCTATCTATCTATCTATCTATCTATGCTTACACATGGACATGTCATATAAGAATCTATACATCACTTATGTTCGTAAGAATGTCTGAATGTCTATTCCTGTTGCCCCCCCCCCCGCCCTCCCCACCCCTCGCCCTCCCCTATACCTCTGTTCCCTGCCTTCCTGGTCTCACCACAGCGGAGACGATCGTATACATGGACGAAGACGAACACCCGATGATCTACACTATGCAGGCTAACAAGAGAGCGCTCTGCAAGCGACTTACAAAGTAAACATTTTGTTACCTGTATCCAAATCTGTTCCATACCTATAGCAAACCCAGTGATAATCTTTGTGTCTTATCATAAGGTGATTTTTTTTTTCCCATGGTAGCAGAGAAATATTTGCACACTAGAATAATACAATCTCGTTGTCTAGCCAAAATATCTTTCAGGCTGTATCAATTTTTAAATATGTTTTAATACATAGCAATTTCTTTACTACATTGATTGTATTATAATAAATTGATTCGATCAATCTTACATTTAAGATGAGATCAAATTAGATAGTTCAGCTAAACTTTGACAAGATAGATAAATTGTATTAGTTCTCATTGGGAAATTCTGTTGAGTTAACGAGACGTGATTTGTAACGTGCCGTCACAGACAGACAGACACACACACAGACAGACAGATGCACAAGCAGACCTTATCTTATTCTATCTTATCGTGTCTACCGTATTTTTTCTATTTTTTTTTTTTTTTGTTGTCATGTCTTATCTTATATGCCTTCTTTTATTCTATTCTATCTCATCCCGTCTTAACTATCTATCTATCTATCTATCTATCTATCTATCTATCTATCTATCTATCTATCTATCTATCTATCTATCTATC
>JBCAUA010716912.1:0-28465 GCA_038406235.1 Peronia verruculata | reverse complement strand
CTGTCTCGCTCTCTTTCCTCTCTGCTTCTTGACGTGTAAACACATCTTACCGTGTTTGACACAGTATAGCTGTAATCGTGTCGTTAAACCCCAACACAAACAAACCTCGTGGATTTTTTTTTTCCTTTTAGGAGTGGGCTTAGCAACCCACCACTTTCAATTCTATTTTCATCGTGAGTTTTTTTTTTTTTTTTTGAGAGATTGACTTAGAAACCCAACATTTTCAATTCCATTTTCATCGTCACTGTTTTTCACAGACTAAGTTGTCAACCTAATATTTTCCATTCCATCACTTTCATCATCAGTACACCAACGCAGCTGAGGGCGGCAATGGTCTGGCGATACCACTACCCTGCAAGAACGACGAAGGCAAGAATCTAACGCTGGAACCAATTTCTCTACTCTTCATGGGTATATTCGGTATCGCCCTGATCGTCCAGTTCTTCGCTATGTTTTTCCATCGTATGGGGACTTTTCTGCATATTATTTCTTCTACAGAGGTGAGACATTTCCACATGAAGCTCTAAAATGGCAACTACCTAAATCGCTTTTCACACATTTTGAACAAAGGTCAAATACGCCACCCTCCAACCCACCCACCCCTTTTCCATAAGAAGAAAAGAAAGAAAGAAATGAAAGATTAACACTCTGAGGTGCAAGCATCCAAACATCATAGAACGTAAAATTGGAGCAACTTTGACACCTTCTAATCCCATGGAAAAAAAAAAAAGACAAACAACCATTTTTTTTTTAAATATAAAAAACCCTCGAAACGGGAGAGTGTTTTTTCTTCCAGAGACTTCATACACGTATATCGTCTTCTTTTCTCTCTGGAAACTCTGTCACTTCTGGCTATTTTATTTATTTTTCATTTTGATTTTTATTACTATTTTTATCCTAGTGACTTTTCATTACATCTCCTTAAGGTTTCTGAAAAGTTAAAAACTGTCAGTGTTCTCTCTGCTCCGTAGAAGATTTCCTTCACTTTCACACAGTGACACTGTCCTGTCATTAAAGTTCCTATCATTGTTACATTACAAGTACATATAGCTCGAATACAACAGAACTGTCTAGTGTCTACTCGTCCACTCAGAACAGTTTATGTCGTCATACTATCCTGCACAATAAGCAATGCACTCAACCAAAACATGCACTTAGAATGCACAATTGATTTGCTGTGTCAATAACTGATTACTGTTAACATGCCTGATCACGAATTTCCTCCTTGTAGTGAAAAAGAAAAGAGCAAGAAAGAGAGCGGGAAAAACAAAGGAACTAAAGAAAAAAGAAGGAAAGAACTAACGAAAAACAGATTGAAAGAAAGAAAGAAAGAAAGAAAGAAAGAAAGAAAGAAAGAAAGAAAGAAAGAAATGATCCCACATCATAGTACTAAAGATAGACCATGGGGCACTGCATGGTTCTCTGCAAACTTAACTATAGACATTGTCATTCACTGCATATCTGCAGTAGCCATCGGTAAGTTGGATAGAGACAAGGGGTTTCATCTTATGGGAGAGGTGTAGAGTGGACACGAGCATCTACTTCCCGGAAGAACCACTTATCCCATGTCTAACCAGATCCTTTCTCTGATTTCTACAATGACTTTTAGCGTGACCTTTGGCCTAAATTTATTCTGCTATAAAACCTGATTATGTAATATGTAACATGACCTCTGACCCGAGTTCTCTATGGATGTTCTGATTTAGGTTAATCTTTAACTAAACCTTGACCTAACTTCTGTCGCGACGGCTAACGTGAACTTTGACCTAACCTCTCTTATAAAACATGACCTGATTGTACAATCTGACCTCTGAGCTGACCTGTGAACTGACCTCTCTGTCCACAGGTTAACTGTATGAAGCTGAACCAGCGTGAGTTGGCTGCCATGGAGATCAGCGATAAACTGGAGCTGGTGCAGCAAATGCAAACTTTCGACGATGACGACGATGACACCAGGTGAAGTTATTTGTTTATTTCTTTAATTATTAATTGTTGTTCAGAAGACATAACCTAAAATCTACAATAACAACAATAGCAACAACAACAGAATCTTAACAATGACAATTCTGCATTTTTTTATACTTCTGACTTTGCTAACTATTTGTTGTTTCGCTACGTTACTTTGCAATTCTTATTGTTGGTATTGTTACGGTTGTGATGGGTGCTATCGTAAAACCTATTGGTATCACTGTGGTATGTATTGAATAAAATAAGAAGAATCCATGATGTATTCTCTACAGGAGACAAATCAAGAATAAACATGCAGCATAATTAAGAACTTCCTGGGCAAAAGTAAAGAAAGAATGAGAGTCAGAAGGGGAAAAAAAAAAAGAAAAAATAAATAAACACTCATTTGAGAATAAAACATGGTGAAATGAAAAACGAAAAGCTGAAGAAATTAAACATCTCTTCTAAGTACAGTTTGAACGATAAAAATTAGATGTTCTGAAGATCAATAAAATCAGATTAGACGGATCGTCAGCAAAATCTATAATTGTAGTTTAGATCCTGTAGCGGCTGAGGGTTGCAATAATTATTCGGTTCGTTTTGTTGTATAGATCTGACATCACATCCACATCTCGCGAGACTGGAGCAGACGAGAGCAGCAGTAACACAGACGACTCCCCACGGCTGGGCAGACGAAAGACGGTTTTGAGGCTGACCCGGAAGCGGAAACGACAGGAACAGAAGGGAAGTACTCTGGCCAACAAATTTATGGAGAGGTGAGAGGTCACCATAGTGCAGTTGAAGTTTGATTGGCAGGAAATATAGGATGTGTTTGAATGTGTTCATGCACATATAAGCTTATGTGAGGATTACAAACACAGAGATTGTTTTGTGAATGTGGAATGCAAAGAAAAAAGTGGGAGGGGCCAGGAAAGAACTGATCTATTAAAGTATGATGTGAATATGGACCCTTTACAGGATAATGGTAGGTCTCCTATTATAATCGAGGTTACTAGGCGTTTAAAAGTCTTTTTGCTGGGAGAATTTTGAGCAAAAAGTTAATGTTCACTATGAAAGCTCCTGGGTTTAATGGTGGGCATGTCATTCTCTAATGAGATCTGGGATAAAAATGGCATGTACACGTATACGACTGAAAATCTAGGATAAGCAGACATTTCGATCAAGGCAGAATCTAAGCATTACGGCCAGTGTTCGTTGATTCCCTATCTATTCACGACTGAAAACAGATTGAATGAATGTTGTGAGTCCCCTGCGTCATATAAAAAGGAGTTTATATGTTTTGATCTCATATATACAGTTATGAGGAATGTAATCCAGTTACATTTTGCCCAGCACTGGCCGTTCCCAATTAGATGATATACATGTAATGCGTTAGTTGCATGTTCACAGTCTGCGTTCTGATTTCCAAGACATTATTGTTAAAAAATGATCACCATGATCAGGTACCTGAAACTGGCCAAAGACCTGCGACAGGAGCGGGTGAGTGACAGGAGCCAGAAGAGTCGGCGCAGCTCCAGGAAGAAGCGCAAGTCCCGTCGAGCTATTGAGGCCATTGAGAAGTCCAGCAAGAGTTCCGTGCTACTCAAGGCACACAAGTGGCAGAGTATCCATCGGACACGTACGGGAAAAACTTCCATCAGTATAGGTGAGCATTCCACCATGTTTTTTCATCAGGGAGGGTGAACAATGCCGAGGTTTAAAAAAGAAATTGAAAGGAAATCCACGAGAAAATTCGGGAAGATTCACTGTGATTACTAATGCCGTATAACGATTTTCTCTTTGCTATGTATGTTATCAAGTTTACGTGTATCTATGTTCACGAATGCCATAAAACAATCAAAATCAATATGTAAGTGCAAAAAGCCGAAGAACACTGACCACACTAACTGTCCTATGACACATAAGTGTACTATCCGCGAACACCTTTTTATGCTTGTTTTTTTTTTCCACTTAACAAGTTTAATACAATGTATATTCGTTAAGTCTTTGAAGGTTTATGTCCTACAATGATATTAGAAATGATGTCTGTCTTATTCTGTTCAGTCAGCTATTAATTTATGGCATGGTCGGTTTTAAACGAAAGCCTAAAGAATTATAATTCTTTTTTTTTTTTTTTTTGTAAATTGCCCTAGAAGCAAAAAATCATAACACAGTGACAAATTGGAGAAATCTGATAACATATTGACAAATTTCCTGATCACTGATAGAGAATATCGTTGTAAAACATGATCGTTTGACTACATACGGATTGTGCCCTACAAAAATTAGTGTTGCTTATTTTCCGGTCACTGCCAGTGCCAGTTAGAACGACCTTGTGTAAAAACTGAATTTCCGTTAAAAAAAAAAAAAACATAATGACGTCGATTGATTTCAGTCTTATTGGACCATGCAGATTAGGTAGCTAAGAGATCTGACAATTATTTTGTACTACATATAATTTGGCACCACCAATCTTACTGTCTCTTGTCTGTGAGCAGATTCATTAAACAACGATCCCTGGGTGACCTTGGTCAAGGGCGTCTTCTCACAGAGCAGGACCAGTCTCAACACAGCCTCGGAAGATGAAACAAGGTACGGCCCGAGATACTTGTGGTGTTGGTTATGATTTTCACTTTGACAGTAGGAACTAACTATAAACCTCAGTTTGTCGTGGGGGATGATTAAAATGGAATAATATGTCTCCTGTTGGGATACATTTTTCTCAGTGACATCCATCTCGCAGTCAAATGCCTAAAGATTTCTGTAAAATGAATTTGATCATCATGAAGTCTTAGCCAACAACGGCAAGGAACTCTTGATCTGAGCAAACAATTATGCCCATATGACTCGCACATCGTAGGAAACTTGGAATTGTTGATTGCGCAAGGGGCATCACAGAATATTACAATTATATTTCAGTTGTTGCGTCATTACATTTTAGCCATTGCTTTTCACCTCTGTTCTATTCCAAGAAGACAAGGCAGAGTTGAACGATTGATATTACCTTCAAAATGTAAAAATATCACCCCGAAACTGAAAACAAAGTCAGTCAGCAAAGGACAATGCAGTTACATGTATCTCTTAATGTTTTCATACGGGACCATATTGATTGATTTTGATGTAAAAGTTTAATGATACCGCTGATAACAACGCCGGAAATGATGACGGCCATGGCCAGATTTCATATGCCGGAATGTTATTGAAAAATTTCAGTGTCCTCTAGGTCAAAGTGCTGATTCCAGAGATCGATGCTACATGAGCAGGCTACACGACCTACTTACTTACATACTTGCATGTTCCGTCTTTTAACTTTTGCATAGACATGGGGGTGTCGCAGAAGGAACTTTCAGACCAGCTCTCTCTACTTTTACCTGCCGTGCACCAGGGCTTGTGTTCCTGAGAACCTTCTATCAGTCTTGTCTGCCTATTTCTTTCACCGTTTGCCTTTGTCTGTTCTTCTTTTTATGATTTCTTCAACGATCGTCTTGGCTAATCCCGTGTGCTCTGTGATGTTTCTATACCAACTTGGCGTATCTTGGCCGTTTTGACAGTGGTTCAGAGGTTTAAATTCTTCAGTTTTTTTTTTTTCAATTTGAAATACCTATTGAAATTAGTCACTTCATTGTAATCCAAGTCAGGCAAATCTACAGCACAATAGATAACAAATGTATACGTCAATAGACATAATTACTCAAACATGGTTTTCTGTTTCCAGGTTGAACACCCATAGGCGTAAAAACACGTGGAGTGGAGACTTTCCTGGCATTCGCCCTGTTGGTTGGCTGGAGAAGGAACGAATGGTTAAGAGAGCCAGTTTTGCTGGCAGGAAGAGCTCTTTCAACATGCTCAGCGCCGTCAAGGAAGTGGCCAGTACACCAGGGAACTCCACGTCTGACACCGTTTCCAATGTCAGCGACGGAATGTCCAGGCCAGGGTCAAGGACGGATGACGGCAAAGTCATGGATGTGAAGGTCGGAGGTCAGACCCTCAACATAAAAAATGTCGGCCAGCCTGTCAGCCCGACCTTGACGCCGAGTCGGTTAGTCAGAGAGGTGGAGAACGTTTTCGCCGACATTCAGGCTGAAGACGACGTTTTCACCCCAAACCCCGCTTACTTGCAGCAGTCTGGGAATTCCTCCAGCGGAAGTAGTCCAGACTATGACGTCATAGAAATGGGTGAGCTACAGTCTACAGATGACGGGGGTTTTCCCATTCAAAACGAGCCGGCGCCTCACGTTCAAGAGGCGCACTCAGTTGCCACGGAAACCGGTGGTGATCACGTGTACAGAGACTCCTTTCCGGCAAGATCTCACGAAAACATTCAACACGTCAGTGGTACAAAAGACCCTTCATGGGACAGTGCCAGGCACCAAACTTCAAGTGCCCAAAACAGTTCAAGCACATTCAGTCCTATCGTAACATATAGTCCCGGCCAAAGGATCCGAGAGGTGGAATCCAATGACACCCCGTACCATACAGCTAACAGTGCTGATACAAGCGGCATTAAAAGATGACAAGTAGATATTATGTACTTAGACACTCCAGCTAGCAGTGCTGACACAATCTTTGGGCTGTGAATCAAAAGTTAAACAATCAAAAGTTCCCGATTATGAGAAACGGAAGTGTCTTCCAGCCATCATGACGACCTGAAAACAGCCTGCTGATAAAGATATACATGTATGTCTGTATAAAAAAAACCTGCCCACCTGAAATAGAACGAAACAATGTATCCCGAATGAATTGTTGCAAGACAACCAGTTTTTCCTACATATTTATAATTCACAGCAAGCTGACCTTTGGATTGCCACGAATTACGTGTACAGAGGAAAGATATTAATTATTCTTCTAAAATTTTGGAGATAACAAGCTAACAGATTAAATCAAAAGCGGTGCTCTAATGTCAACATTTGTACACTGAGATGGTTTATGCTGACTACTGTCCATTGTTAAAATTCTACATTCTGTGAATATTACCTAAGATGCCTTTCATTTTCAGCCTTATCAAATGTATAATTCACTGTGAATCACATTATTTTATGGGCTGCACTGGGTGGAAGAGCTTATCTAATGTACTGAGGATTCTCCAGAGTAGCGGTGTATAATATTGCTATTATTTGTTTCTTTCCATATGCGCGAACTATTTGATAAAGGTTAAATGTCCACTCTGACACAAGTCTGCTTTGACAGCCACTGAATCGACTCATGCCAAAGATATGAGAAAGACTTCAGAGGATTTATATTTTATGCCTCCTGAATGAAGCTGCAATGTCTAACGAATGCATTCCTTGTGTATTGACAAATGCTAGTCTTGTAACTGTATGGTGCTGGGTGTTTTGCAGAGGGATGTTCATAGACGGGGTGGGGTGAGGGTGGGGAGGGGCCGCCTCTGTACAATTTATTTAACTGTAAACATAATGTATGTCACCATGGCAAAGCGTGATATCTTTTACGTTGTATTGTGTAATATGTTTGTGTATAAAAGTATGTGTCTGCATCCCTTGGATGTGTGTGTGAGATGTAACATCTACAAACGCCTGAACTAACAGAATACATTGTATGATGATCACTGTTATTAGTACATGTATTATTATTATTATTGTCACGTTCATCGTCCTGTGTGGCGTACTCGTTTCAAGGATACATTAATACATCCCATAATTATGACAGTACAGGTGTTTTTCTTTTCATAACCTTTTGATCATATATTATTATATTTCTGTGTTATTTAATATTCCTATCTATGATACATCTGACGAGAGAATACGTCAGTGTCACCTAATGTTTGTCCTACCGGTACATATTTGGGACACTCCAGGGTCACTCGGATTTCTGATACATGTCTGAAACACGCGTTTCACCCAGTTTTTGTGATACATGTATATGTTTGGAACACCCCACTGTCACTCATTGCATGTATGTGATACCGATATATGCTCAAAACATCCCTTTCACTAGTGCTTGTGATATATGTTTGGAACACCTCAGCATCACTGGGTATTTCATATATGGTGTAACATATTATCATATTGCACCACTAAGTCGGTGGGTGACGGCTGATCTCTGTTACAGACATAGACATATGATACAAGTAGAAGACCTGACGCGCAGGTCCACTTTGTTGTTTTCTATGCGCGCTCCTTTCCTGAGCCCGATCGGCTCCCATGAGGGTGTGCCGTGAGGGTGTGCGGTGAGGTTGTGGTTCAACTGGAGCAATGGCCCCCGTCTGTTGAAGCAATGACCGCCGGTAGACCGGTGGCCTCTATAGCACTATGTGCTGAATCTAAAAAAGAAAACGAAAAACAAACACCTAAAGAAGCTTGGTCCCACTTACTTGATACGGGATATCAGACACCAATGTATTGTATCCTATACACTGTGGCTCAATCTGATAGGTTATTTTGTCTGATCGCTATTTTCAGGACAAAAAACATGGGAGTTTACAATTCATTGATTATCGTATGAGCTTTTGTATGTTATTAATGTGAACATATGAGCAATAACTGTCGCTTCAACTTCACTGCTGTTCGATTCTGAGCTATCAGTACATAGTTCTATACGGCGCACACATCAGAGCTGGTGTTCCTCATTAACACTTGTCGGGCCAAGACATGAAATAGACTACCAGTACCACACCGTCATTGAGTGCAGCGTCAGTGATCAAATAAAATTTGACAGCCGATTGTGGGCACACATTGCCTTCCATTAGGTATGAGCGTGTTCAGAGTTTTTGTACCTCCAGCCATATGATGGGGAAACAATGTTTGTTTTTAAAAAAAATTATTTAAGCATAAAGTACACTTTAAATAGAAGAAACACGAACAGGAGTGTCTCTTATTGAAACATTCAGAAATCAGCGAGAGGACACAACTCTTTGTGCTTATATCTCTTATAAAGTGTGTGTAGCGACCTCGGATTAAATGGGTTGTGAAAGTTCACTATCCTTGTTACATTTTCTGTTGTGGGCGGTCATTCTGCGTACCTTGGTACAGATCTCACTGCCTTACTGGTTGATATTGTCTGTGGTGTAGCGATAACATCATTGCAATGAAATTCAGCACTTACTAAAAGGGATCTGACATCTTTGTTCAGACGGTATCCCACTGGTGGTCCACACTATCTAAGCTTACATATCGTCAAAAACCACAAGTGCCTTCAGTTCTCGGTCATATTGCAAATTTATCTCCCTTGTTATTCCTTGCTAAAGTTCTTGTTTCATTAGATCATAATCTGTTATTTTTTTATTGTTGCCGATGTTGCTATTGCGGTTGTTATTGTTGTCTGTTATTAACAAGTGTTATAAAAAAAATGTTTTTCTTGTCTTTGTTCCAACACGTCTCAAGATACGAAGTCTCCACTTAAGCTCATCCTATCTGTATCGTGTATCACAAAACTACAGTACCAACTATTCTATCTCTCTAAGTCAGCTTTGAGATGAGACCAATAAAGGTTGTTGATACAATCACCGCTGGCTCTCTGTCAGTTCTATGCCAAATGTCATGTCATGTCATCGCTGTAGTTTTCGTTGAATTTGTTGCTTTTCTCTTATGCCATAACGGTTTCTGAATTAAGTCTGTTATAGATAGTAAAACCTGCAGACATTCGGTGGTATTCCAAGGCTGTCACTTTGTTTTTC
Source organism: Peronia verruculata (assembly GCA_038406235.1). NCBI lineage: Eukaryota > Metazoa > Mollusca > Gastropoda > Systellommatophora > Onchidiidae > Peronia > Peronia verruculata. The sequence goes on along the minus strand of JBCAUA010716912.1, from coordinate 18,885 downwards.
AGGTTGCTGTGGTGTATAAAACTACAGATTTGTGTACGCTCTGTTTTGTTTCTGAGGTAACTTTTATGTGCACTAGTACGTGTTTGCTTTCTCTGTATGAGTGCAAAAGAGTTTTTTGTTGTTGTTATTGTTGTTGTCCTTTTCACTTTCTTGCACTTGTGCAACATCTCTGGTATCTGGATGTCTGACATGGAGAAGTAATATCGCTGGTCGACATCTATCCCTATTTCTTTGGATTGATTGTCTTCTCTTGCTAGGCTGCCTTTGGCTGACTGATTTACCCATGTTTGATGTGTAAGTGTATGATAATATTGCAGTCAGGGATATGAAGGTAGTCTGCGGTTTACTGGTATAGCCTATCTCGTATCTCCTCTTGTTTTCTATACTGCTTATTTGTTGCCTTCAGTTCTTCCTCGACCTCGACGGCGCATTGGTGACAGAGGTACTCACAGCACATCTATGGCAGATACAAGCAGGTTTCCACACACTGTGATTCCACTTTCCTTATATTCTTCCTCTCCTCTCTCGTTCCACTCCTTCTCAACTAGACATTCAGTTTTACAAGGAAGTGTTTTTTTCTGAGTAAAAGCAACATAACATCAGTTTTATTCAAATTGTCATCAGAGATTGGGAAAAGCACATCCTGTCTCAGGTCCACAAAGACCTGTCTGTAAGTATAAAAGACATTTGCATAACGTCATGAAAGATTCGGGTATTTGCCATCAAAGCATTAATGTGTGTAAGTGAACTTTGTAAGTAACAGAACTATCATTGCAGACAACAAAGAGCAATAGTTTAGACACTGGCAGATCTGCTGTGGGAGAAAACCTTCATAAATTCCCTATGGATTGCAAAGAAACATGACTAAGCACTGGCTTGCTGTCAGAAAGCATTCAGAGCTTCACAGCCTTGCGTTTCAAACCAGACATACACAACTTCAGTTTGCTGTAGTTTACTCAGTTCAAGCATCAGAACTGAAGAACTACAGCTGAACCACTGAATCCCTGACAAGTGATGGACTGGACAGGCCAGGCAAAGACGTAAATCTCCACATAACAAAGGTAAACATCCATGTCAGATTATGTTGTATTTGCAAAACTATGTCATCAGCTCAGAGAAAAACTGTCTATCTGACCATAATAAGGATGCGGATAGCCGGGGCTTGCAGGGAGCTGACCACTGTACCCACAGGTGATAGTTCTATCAGGGGCACAACCACAACACTGTAAAAAACAAAGGTTATCTCCCCTGTGCACAACAGCCTGGTTGTCACACTACCACATGGCAATAATCCCTCTAGACACCATATCTGTAAACCCTATTACATTTTTTTAGAAATAACATGTTGTATTTTAACTCATAACAGATTCAATTCATAAGCGTAACATATGCAGGCACATTTCAGTTTCAAACAGGAGTCATTCCCTGTATTTCAATCATAGCACATACGTGTACCTTCTGGCCAGGTCTGGGAGATCCCACAAATCTCAACCAACGTTGCATGTTTATTGTTTTAAATTCTTTATTATTCCACCGAAAACTTTGGGGTTTCTCTAAATCAAACATGGAAATGAGCTCGGAGAAATTCCCCACAAAAACAGAGAATCCATATCCCTATTCTGTGCAATACTAATGAGGGTTTGATAACTCATTTTTTTCTTTCATCACAGTATAACCATTTCTCCAATTATTCAAGTGTTACTTTTCACAATGTGAAACCATCACTTATTGTACCACTTATTACTTTGAAAACTGCACTCTGTGTAAACCATGTTCAAGAGATTTTGAAACAAAACTGAATTTTTCTCAAATCAGCATTTTTTAGAGAAAAAAACTGTTTTGCTAAAGGAAGTCAAAATTGTGATCTCAAAAACACTGTACATACAGCCAATCAATACAGAAATGTGAGGTTTTTATTTTCACAGAATGTGCAACTAAAACTCAAGTTCACAGATGTTGTCCAAATCCCAAAATTGTAATTCATCTATCTTTCAAAGCTACTTTCATGGTCTTCCAAACTTTTTTCATTTTCCTCTGACTGATTTCCAATGACAATAGCCAAAGTGGTCCACACGCATACTGAAAAAAAAAAAAAAATAACATAATAACCAACCACTCTTACCAACTCTCCAGTTCACTATCACAGCATTTACATGTCAACTTCACAACCTGGCACAACCAACTGAGGTGAACAAACATCACCAAACTGGACAGTTTCCTCACAAATCAGACAAATATCTGTCTATACATTATCACTGGTCTGTTTGATAACACATTTAAATCATATCATGCATACATTTGATGACAAATTGAAATCATGACATACACACCATTGACAATAAATTCAGATCATATAACACACATATGCATTTGATAACAAATTTAAATCAGAACATACGTATTTACTAAATGAATTCAAGGAACAAAACACATGTATTTGATAATAACACATTTAACATACATATAATATATTTTATAATTAGTTCAAATAATAACATACAAATATTCAAGCATTTACAAGTTAACTCCTCTACTGATACCATGTACCGGCAACATCACTTGAATCCTACAAGTGTCAAGAGCCAGATTTGTTCTACCAGAGGGTCTCGGCGCTTTCTTGACACTGATTATGTCAATTTGAATCATCAGTCATAGTGGTAACATGATGGCCGTTTAATCTCACTAGACGTTTAATTAAGACGTTTTCTTAAAAAGCACACCAGTTTCCACACATTTGTCTGGACTCTAGCTTTGCCTACTGGCACTCATGGGGATAACCAGGTTCATTCCTCCTGCCATAGTCAGGTTTCAGGTTTAGGCTAGAATAAAAGTAAAACCCACAGAGCAAACACAAGAGCGCAGCCATCACCAAGTATTTGGAGAGTGATAACAAGATCCAGGGATGTCAATCTGTCTACATGATTTTTCATAGGAAAAGTTCCTGGCATATTCTTTAGCAACACATAAAACTGAAGTACGTTGATGGTTAATACATAATACCGGATTTTGAGCCAACGGATTATTACTGACAGCCAAAAAGTAAGAAATCCAACTAAAGTAGGAAATTTGACATCCTTGAAGATCTAAAAGGTGATAATCCCAGAATTTCATGGTGGATGACCATTGGATTTTGTTGATTGTTTCACAATTGCCAAAGTCAATTTTTTTAAAAAATGACAAAGATCATAACACCATCACATTTTAACAGCCTTTACGTGTATTTTGTATTGTCAATTTAAATCTTTTGATGCCAATGGGTGATTTCCAAATCATATCTGAGAAGCGACGCGATGAAATCAGGTGCTTGTCAAACCGAGACAACTGAAGACATCCCTGTTTTTCAATTATGAATGAGTTTTTAATGTTATTTTTTTTTTCTTCGCAGAACCCTTCATGTCAATATCAAAAATGTATTTCAGAGTTCAATTTGTTGGAATAGACTGAGTAAAAGCCCAAAACTGTAATTGTGGCATAAACCAATAAGGATAAAGACAGATTAACAAAAGTAATTGGCTATTTTCTCACTAAATTCATCTGCAACACCAGATCATCCTCATCTTTAACTGCCAACACCTTGATTTTTACCTATGGTAGAACACAAATGTTTTCACATAGAAAGGGAAATGGATATCTACACAGAGATATCAATAACTCCATACGCTCCAAATTTGATGAGAGGCTAATATCACCCTGCCGTGTCTCATCTGTGTTGTTTCTGAGGTTGCCAGTGCCTCATTTTAATCTTATTTATAAAGCATAACTGTATCATGATTTTTTTTTTTTTTAAATAGTGACAGATTATAGTTTGGTCACTTGTTTCACATCGAGTGCCTTAGACAAAACGACATCTTCCCAGCATATATGGATGATACATGCTGTATGCCTAAAATGCAGGATTGATGAACTTAGTCCATACAATTAAAATCATTCTCATTATTATCTATTGTCTTTTCCATGCTAAAGGCCCATGGACCAAACACCTCTCTTTAACCCGTGAACCCTACAGCAGTGTCAGATTCTCCACAGCCTGGTACACCGGATGGACACACTTACCCCAGATGTGTCCATTACAGTTACAAATAGGTCTAATGGGTCGGTTTGGGGCAAAGATATTTAGGCGATTACAAATGTTTGCGTCCATGATCAGGTTTGAGGCTTGTGTTTATAAAAGATATTGACCATGAAACGAGAAATGTGCGTTCTCGGCCCAGAGTGCAGGGATGGGCTTTTCTGGCACTGGTGACTAGGGTTCAAAGGGTTAAGCTACACTGGAAGGGAACATCATAGCTTCATTCCAAGAGTAAATGCCTCTTCTCAGGTGACTGTCCATACCATATATCTCTTTCCACATATCCAGTGACGTATCACTTGCTTTGATTCCTTGCGTCTTCCATCTTGTGCTGCAAATCCTTTTTTTTTTTTTTTTTCCAGCACATGTGCTGTCTTTTTGTCATTCAGTCTGGTCAGATTCTGCCATGAGGTTCTAACACAGCACTACTGGGTCATATATCCAGGACGGATCCAGAGCTTTCAAAGAAAGTTGCACATGTCAATACCTTTTATGTAAATCACATAATTCTGGTGACATATTCACAACTAATGGAGAGGCAGAAATTTTACAATCTGTGCTATTAAGGGGACACAGAGGCAAACACATCACAATCTGTTTCATTATGGGATGACATATCCACAACTGGTTGAGGACATACAAGGCAGAAATGTCATATTCACTGTTTTACATGAGATGACATATCCAGAACTGGCTCAAGAAAGCTTACATAGCAAGAGATGCCACATTCTTGTGTTGTGTGTGAGGTGACTTATCCAGGGCAAGCCCAGTGCCTGTGTTAGAATAAGCATATCTATGAGACATACAGGGTGCTGAGTGTGTAAGTGGGGTGGATGAGCGCAGTGACTGAGTAGGGACAGCTCTCATCTGTTGAGCTGCTGCATCAAGTGATCTATCAGGCCTGCTGGGCGCGTGCGGATCTCCAGCGTGTTCTTGAAACTTGAGCCTCGCTGTGAGCGCCCATCTCTGGGCCGGATGATCTTCACCTGGACAAACACAGACACGAAAAAAATTAGATAAGATGGGAAACTACAAAGGTAAAAATCTGTGATACATGGTTGTCTAACAGATGGCACGCAAAATGTTGAGGATTTTCACTCATTTGCAATGATGCAGCAACCATTCGGCTCGAGAACTTTCCGTTCCCCCCCCCGATGAGCTATTTAGTCGGCTTGAAGAAGTAACCAGAACGAGAAAATTGCGAAAGACAAATAATAAAGGAAAAAAATTATTTCGCAATTGAGTTAAGCAAGGATTGTCATCAGGAATGTCAAAGTGTTTTTCACAATTGGCACAGTTTGGTCAAGAAATAAAAAACTAAGCCCATCAGTGCCATGTTAGCAGAGCATTGTAAATTTCCACAGAAATCCAAGTTGGCATTGGCTTTACTATTAAAAAAAAAAAAAACAATTGTTCACAAGAAAGAAAAATAAAGAAGCATCTGATACATACTTATAAAAAATGACATTTGTCCAACAGAAAAGAAAAACAAATTCCCAATACAAAGTGTGTTGATTATTCTCAGAGATGACTGGCTCTCTTCTTGCACAGATCTTTTCTTCACTTTTCTCTTAGATGTGCCATATCGTTTGTCTTTGTCGCAGGATTACAAAGTTGACTATCAATCAACTATTCTCATGCTTTTACTTGACTGGATATTATCACATTTGAAAAAGTGTTGAGAACTTCGTTTTCTGAAATCAAATGAGCTGCCACATCAAGGTCTTGACCGACCTTTGTGAAGAGTATGCATAAATGCACCATACTTGTAGTTTTGCTTTCATCATGCGAGATTTGTACCACAATAAAAAGGCAGTGATGAAAAACACAGCCGAGCAGTGAAATAGACAAAAATAATCAAGTCAGATTTTCTACTAAAGTTTGTTGTGTCATTCGTGCAAAACTGAAAGTTTTGAATACTTGGCACTGGTGGGTTCATTGGCATCTTTTTCTCCTACATTTCAAATTTGTTACAAGTTCTACTAGAGTATCAAAATAATGTTGAAACATTTTTCTCCATTGTCATATCCCTTTTCATTTACTTACCTTCTGAAGCACTTGGCAGGTGAATGTTTACATTTACAAGGGTCACTAATTTGCTAGATAAGTTATATTATATGATTGCCTTTGATTTAGAGTTTGCCTATTGGGCTCAATGACACTGCTTACCTCCAATGTGGTGTTTTCTGGGATCATCTGCCAGCTGATCTCTCTGTACTCGAGAGAATGCAACAGTTGCTGTGGAAGAAAGAAAAAGATATCACCATCAAAAAGTTCAATCAACAAGTATTCTTAGCTTAATTGCTTATCTCATTTACGGCCAGTCTGAGAAAAAAAGGAAACACTAATTTCCTTGTACTCATGCTGTATCATGTTTTATTTTATTTGGTACATGCTTTTCTTAAAATTAAATTCAGTGTTTTTGAAAGCAGTAATGTGGTGAACGGTTTAAAACTCTCAGCTTAGCCTGAACTCAGTCTGGCCCAAAAATGACTTAGGCAATTCTTGGATGAATGTGATGAATTTTTGAGCATACATCTGAGCACCAGTAATTCAAAAAACTCCACATGGATTGTTTGGATTCAAAGCTCAGTCCTGAAGTCAATTCTCATCAGTCTATCAGATAAGATAAACTTTAGTTGACCTCAAAAAGAAATTCTGACCACAGCTGATAAGACACAGTAGACATTCCGGATACATTCACACTGACATGCATCGTGCATTGTAATGACCTATTTGAATGACAATTGACCAAAGTATTTCCTTTGCTAAATATGTTCACTATTTAACTTTCAGCCTTTCAGCTCCCATGAGTAGTTCTTCAACTTTGTTGCTGGGCATGAAAATATAAAGCATTTAAAAAAAAAAACAAAGACCAATTTTGCTCCCATTAAATGAAGTATGGTGAGCTTGACCTTCAGAAGCAAAAAAAAAAGAAAAAAACCCACAAAAATGAAAACATTTTTTTTTCTCTTCGTCATATCGTATTAACATTTTTTCTCTTTCATGCTACAAAAAACAAGAGCAAGACTGATTTTTTTCCCCTTTCTTTCCAATGTCTGTAATATATATCGTCTACCTGGCAAAGTAAAGTAACCTAGCATCCTGAAAAAAAAATGGCTTGAGATCGTAGTGCCGTAGGAGACACGTGCACTTGAAGCAAGTCTTGTGAAATCAGGTCTTTTTCATTCAGAAAAGCTGAATCAGTGGAGGACTAAGCTGACCAAGTTTAACACTGAACCCTGAAGCTGACTTATTGATATTGGGTACAGCTAGGTAATCACTAACACATGACTATAATCGATGAGGGAATGATGAAGATAATAGGAAAAAAAAAAAAAACTCTTACAAATCTGCAAATTTCTAAATGAAAGAGTAAAAGAGACGAGATACAATGACATCAGCTGCTCGTCAAATTTTGAGCATATAGAGCTTTTTGTATCACTGTGAAGATTATTCATTTCCCTTTCAGTGTCACAACATAGTATTGGTCTACTTTAAAAAGAAGTTGAGATATTGGCAATTATAGACGATGGGGGTGACCAGTTGCTGCAGCTGAATTTAGTGAGAAAATGGCCGATCATTTTTGTAAATCCTTCTTTGCCTTTGTTAGGGCATGCCACTAAATTACAATTTTCCGGCCTTTACTCGCTCTATTTCAGTCAGTTGAACTCTGAGATGCATTTTTAGATTGATATAGAAGGGTTTGGTGAAGAAAAAAAAAGTATGTTAAAAATTCATTCACTGTTGAAAAACACATGATTTCTCTTATCGGCTCAGTTTGACGAGCGCCTGATTTCATAGTCTCGCGTCTCAAATGGTAAAACCATTTTATTTAGTGGGAATTCCCACATGGCAATATTTCAGAGTGCACAGAAATGCAGAGTTTACAGAACAACTACTGATCATTTCTCTCCCACTTTTCACTCTCATCACAACCCACATGCCCAATTCTTAGTATTTTCACACCTACTTTTGAATGTCATTGTGTTAGTATATTTTGTGCACAGAAGCAAAAACATTTCTTTTGCTCACTTTTTTCCTCTATTGTTGGGTAAATCTACACTCTAGATTTAGAAAGAGTGCTTTATACCTTGCATTTTTTACCAGATACAGAGAAAAAATTTATTCAACATAAAACAAAACAGGATAAAAACACTAAGATAGGCACATGCTGTAGTATGTGTGCAGGCAAAAAATCAAGGAAATGTCTCATTTTTCAGAGCTTCAGTGAATAACTGAAAAAAACTGGCAAACACTCGTTATACAGAGACTGACTTGTCCCGGCAAGGTCAGAGATCACTGAGATGATACATTCTCCTTCTAGCAACGTGATATAAGGAGGATATCAAAGAGATATTATTAATCGTGAACAAAAAAATGAATTGTGCTGAGACTGGACTCTCGGAAGTAACTTTGGACAAGCGTATCTCAGCTTGAAATAGGCAAAAAAGTTTTTTTTTCGGGCCAAAATAGAGCATATCTATGTATTTTTAATTGAAACCTTAAATACCCGGCATAACAAATTTTGAAATCAAGATCATCTCATACAGTTGCCTGATGTATGAAGTTGTATCTATACAGTACTGAAAGAGATTTACCTTGGTCTGTGAGTGTATGAGGTGAATGCCCACATCATTGACTCCAATGTGACAGTGAACACTTGGACTGGAGGACTGTAACAACCAAACACATGGAAGAGATGTCAAGCATACAACACTAACATTACACAGGTGAAGGTCAGTTAGATAGAAATGTCATGCTAAGATTTCTAATATTTCGAATCATTTATGCTTCACACTAAACTAACACTCTAGCACATATGGCAGATGGAAGAATTCTGCTAAACAGAGTGACAATCCTCACTGTGTCTGATACAGCTACCAGAATAAAGGTTGCTCAGGCCATTGGCAGGTAAAGCTAACATCTGTTATAAATCAAGCACAATTTCACTGTTCTAGAACTAATGATGTACTGCATAACATATACCAGGTTAGGAATTAATTTAAAAAAAAAAAAAAGATGCAAAAGATTTATGATTTTCTAAAAATGAAATAAATTAAAAACTAAAAACCTTATTTTCCTTCTTGGCTGCCTGTTGCCATGATTGGCCACTCACCTTAAGAACACCTGTGAAAAATGCAGATCCATACAGCATCAGTTTTCTGCAAGCTGCCAAGAACTCAGTTTTCAGTTGCTGAAATATAATACAAACAGTATCAGAGTTAATGGTCCGTCTCTTTTTCCTTAGCAAACCATCCTGGTATGGGCAAACTGTGAGCATGTCTGTGATGTAGGGCTGCCAGCACCTCATAAAACTTGAAGTATGTAGCAAGTGAAAAAGCAGTAATTTGAAACATTAGTACTGGGTCAGTGTTTTCCTTAAACTTCCTAGCTTATTTTCCTTAGGATAACATGCTAGGCATATGACCAAGGTTAAAGAGAATGTTGTAATTCTGTTATGCTAATGAGAGCATTGCGACCATCGTTCTGCAACTGTCTTAATCCAGCTGCATCATAAAAATAACCAATTTCCCCCTTTTGACATAAATTACAAGTTGATATCACAGCCAAACTCACCCTAAAATCGTAATGATTACCATAAATTCATCAGGTTTGGCAGCCCTGGTTGTGGGCATGACCTTACAGACAGACCATTGGCCAGCCCTTTCATTTGCTGGATTCATTGGCGCTTTTTGACTGATGGAAACTAAATTTCCTCAGTAAATTCTGTAGTGTCTGTGAAGAAAAGCTGAAGGAATGAAACATTACTTGAAACTGCTTTTCTCAGATCCGGCTATGAGAGTCATAACTGTCAAGGGCTTCTTTGCAATAAGAACATCCCTACTCAAAATATTTAATGTTTTGTGCGCAAAGCAAATGTGTCCGAAGTTGCTCCGGACAATCCCAAGTTACGGCCGTTTTTAATTATCTTCCGACTCGGGTACCAAAGTTTTCTTTTCGGGGTAAAATAGGTTGAATTTTTGTTTGTGGAAAACAAATAAAAGATTTTGAAATTTCAGTCAGAAATCAGTTAAAAACGACCATAACTTGAAATCTCCCCAATCGTCTTCAAACTCATTTGCCCTGGGCGTGCGACAAATATTAAACTCACATGCCCCTAGAAACAGGTTCTGACCCTCCTGTCTTCTGGAGCTACTCACCTGTTGGGAAATGTCCCTGTAGCTGGGATACTCCTTGGAGATCTTGCTGACCCAGTTGTTTTGCTGAAGCACAGCGGCCGGGATCAGATCTTTCAGCTGAGCCTGAATTTGGCTGGAGACAGACACACATACACAGCCATGAACAATAAAAGTAGATAAACCTTGTCTAATTGTACAGTATTAGAAACACATGTATGAGTATTGAACAACAAAAGACAAACAAAATGACAAAACAAAACAAATTAATAATGACAAAACAGAAACAAAAAAGAGAAACAAAGACAACAAACACAGAGGACAAGTACGGATGAAACGCTCACTTGGACAGAATGGACTTGACTTTTACAGAAGCTTCCTGATGTTGCAGAGAGAACAGGATAGTGGCAAACGTAATGATATCCTTGTCCTTGCATGGATAGAATCCACGGATGTAGTTGTGGTAGGCCTCATGGAACAGCAGATCTAGGGCTTTCGGATGTTGTATCTGCAGGAAGACAAACCAATGAAGGTTGAAACAGCAATTCATGACAGACTTTTAGGACAAAAAGCAGGTAACCACCAATCATGATAACATTTCTGGAAGACAGGTTTGATTGCAAACACAATTATCTCCATTTTCAAAATGTCAAAGAAAAATGTATCTTTTAAAACTTCTGTGTGAGCTGCATATTATTATGACCTGATTTAAAAATAAGTGGATATGTCCAACATTAATGAACCACAACAGTATGTTCAGCAAAATGTGTTTCTTCGGAACAAAATTTTTCTCAAAACAACATGTGATTTATATCATCCAAGACCTGATCCTTCATATTCAGTCACTCTAATGGCCAATCTTCAACCAGTCCCATCCATATAAAGCTTTTGGGGTAGGCAAAACACTTTTGCAATAGCAGAATAATTTTCACCAGGTGCTAAATGGCATTCTACCATGCTTCATAAAAAGTTCAATATGAACAATCACTTATAAAATGGTGTTTCTTTCTCTCACAATATCCGTATATGTCTGGTGAATGTTCCTCAGACTGTATAAAATCAAACAACTCTACAATAATTAGAACATATACAATGGTGTTTCAAGCTCAGTTATAAACAGCAAAACATAGCATTTACAGTGTGAACTGTCAAAATAAGATATGAATGGACAAACTGACATTTTCATGAAAATGCTGTACTGACCTGTTTTTCTCTATCCACGCTGACCTTGACATTGCGCCTCCACGTCAAGGCTGGCTCTTCCTCTGAAGGGTTTTTGGCATCAGTCAGCATGTTGACACAGCGTGTGTTCCACTGCCGCAACTCCTTAACCACTTCGTGGTCTGGTTTCAGCTGCAGTTCTGGAAGATACACATGAAATGACTGAACTGCCCTGATCATAATATGATATGCGCTAAAAATCTGTCTCTCATGTATTGGAGCACATATCATGTATGCCCAGGACTAGCCCGTTAAGGCCGACTTTTCTTCCACATCTGATCCGATGTTCCAACCACTGACCAGATGTTTGCACCAATATGCAGAATCCTTGACAGACACCACAAGCTGATGGTTGGCAGATGGGGAAGGGATGAAGAGTCCAATTCAGAAGTTTAATTTGATTCTTCATGTAACACTGAAGAACAGTCAATGCCTCTGACTGCTTGTGAGAAAATCAGTAAGGCGTGCCGGTTAGTTTGTGCACAGAAGCTGGGACTGAGTGCAGGTTGGGCCTAGCAATGGACAGATGTGGGTGAGACTGACTGTGTTGTCACTAGCTAGCACAGGACTACAAAACTGGCATAGCATCAAACTGCCAAGGGACACAGTAGCAGGGCAACTGCCATCATACAAAATCATTTTTAACAAAAACGAATCTTTCACACTTTTGCAATCAGCTATTTTTTTTCACCCAACCCCATACTGTTCCTTTGCTAGAGAACTGATGTATAAAACAAGCATTGAAATGAAGGAGAAATCATTTCTACTATTTTCATTTAGAGCAATTATGCATTCAAAAAATTCTGAAAAATTGCATGAGATGACGGAAATATTGTCTTTTTTTTATTATAATTTCATTATCTTTCCCATGTTTCAAATAAAAGATTTTTGATTTTTAAAATTTTTCTTTTCAGTATGTGTCCCTTATCTTAACCCTCTAACAAAGAGGTGTAGTCTGGTCAACAAAAATGGCTTATTGAAGGCTATTGTCAAACTGATCCATAAATCATAGTTTAGGTGGAAATGTTTGGCGATGTCTTACTCGAGCCTATCTCACATGTTTTGACAAAACAATTTTTTTTTTCCACCACAGGATAACTGTTTGCTCTTTCCAGATATAACTTTTCACAATAGCGAAAAACTTTATCCTTGAAAAACTGCCCTTCATTCTCTCTGTGCTAAAAAACACATTGTAAACTACATCAAAAGTCATATCAAGAAAAACATGAGAACTGTTATCAAGTATAAGACAAACACTCACATTAAGTAAAACATTACATTCTTTTCAAGCAGAACATTGGTAACATCAAAAATCTTACAAGTGTTAAATCAGCAGCACATCAGTACTGCCATCCTTACCTAAATTTTTGGAGACAATCCACATAGTGAAGATATCAGAGTAGTTGGGCGGCAGATTGAATTCCTGAGGATGAGACAACGGACAGAGATGATTATCTTCTGGAACAAGTACTGTCTGCCTGTCTGACCAAATCCCTTTCCTTACTGCACTGACAATGGAGAGACATGATTGACAATGGAGAGACATGATTCTGCAGTCCCACTCATTCCACACTCATTCAGTGCTTGTGGTTGTTGAATGTATCACGTCAGGAAATGAGATTGACAGAAGGAGGCAGAACATGAGAACAATCTCAGAAAATGGTGTGACAGAGGAACTAGAAAGATGCCCGAGATCAGACAAACATCAGAAAATACTGAAAAAAGAGACGAGAGAAAGAAAAAGTTATCTTCTCTGACTAGTTAGTTCTGTATTGATCCCCATCCAGTGTTTCTTGCCTGTGTCTCACTGTGAGGTAAAGACTGATAGAAAGAAGTGAAAGATGAGAAGGAGCTCACAAAATGGTGTGACAGAAGAAAGACAAAGAGAGAAAAACGACAGAAAGAGGCGCACCTTCATCATCTGTTCATTCAGAGTTTGCACGTTTGTCTTTGGTCCAGCTGTCAGCTTGAGGCTTTTACTGCTGTTGTCCATCAGATGAACTTCCACACTGTAGCTCTGTCAGACACAGCAATAACAACAACATTCATAATGTTATCAACAGCAGAAAACAACAATCATAACAAGTTATACTAGTGACAACCATAAAAGTCAACCTTAACAACATACAAAAAATGCACTTATAGAAATATACATTTTTTTTTTTTTTTGAAAAGCACTTAACTGTCTGGATTTCGGGACAAGGAGGAAATATGTGCACATCAAGAATCTTAATGGCATAAAATAGAAATATAATAAATTTCATCCATTTGTGAGCCAAAAAAAGAAGGGAAATATCAATCAAAAGTGCTATGATGGTCTGTGTAATCAGCTGACAAAAACGCATGACCTTCTGCCACAGCCTTACATACACTATAATGTGTGGGTAGATTTCAATATAGAGTAGAGTAGATTTCAACACAGAATGGTGTTGGGTGACTTCGCCAGGCGGGGAAATTTACCACCTCCTCTACCTATGCTAATTCCAGCTAGAGTAACCAGTTTTACCTACATCTGGCGAGTTCATGTGTCATCCTATTTACAGTTGCAATGTTTTACAATGCAATTTCATAAGCCAATCAAAGCCAATCAAATTAATCAAGCAATGTGCGAAAACAACAGCGTGTCCCATGTGGCAACATCAATGCGAATCCATACAGCTCTCCTCTTTTCTTGCCTTTCCGGTTTCACTGCATACATTCTGTCTGGGTTGACTTGTTACTTCATTATAGTTATTTGTCACAATATTGTGCAAATTTGCTTTATAACTGCTTTTGTTAGCTTGTTATTTGTCACAATGTTGTGCAAATTTGCTTTATAACTGCTTTTGTTAGCTTGTTATTTGTCACAATATTGTGCAAATTTGCTTAATAACTGCTTTTGTGAGCTTGTTATTTGTCACAATATTGTGCAAATTTGCTTAATAACTGCTTTTATTAGCTTGTTTGTTCATAAGTTCAATTATTTGATGGGTTATATCATTTTGAGATTGTATTTTCAATTCAAAACTGTAAAATAATAGCCCTAGCCATGGAAATTCACACTAACGTATGAGAAATTCACCAGCTATGACTTTGTAGATCCAAGGCTTCTCAATTCCACTGTCTATGCTAAAACTACTCTTTATAGCCATAATGGGTAAACCAAATAAATTTATCTGCAATAAATACACTCATAAGGATTTAGAAAAAGCAGTAAAAAAAATGGTCCAACTTGTGCTGGGGCAATAGAAATTATATGTTTGGAAACAGGGGAGGGGTGAAGCTAAAAAAAATGTAATATGAGTGAACTTTTTTCACTGATTTTTAAAAGAAATAATAAAAAGAAAATAATAATAAACAAAAAGAACTCAAAACAAAACAAAGAAAGCAATTAAATAGACCTTTATCCAACAACGGTGAATGTCTCCCAATACTGGAGGCAAATTTCCCTGAATGGTGGCAAAATTTCCCGACGTATGAAAAATGTAAAAACACTGAAACTTCTATAATACGACAGGAAAGTAGAGCAATCTGGCTGTACTCTTCATTTCAATTGCTTGCTTAAAGTGGCAGGTATTAATAGAAAGCCAACACATGCAGTGGAAGAGAGGCAGCACTGCCTGAGACTGGTGAAGTTATCCAACTCTCCTCTATTTTACTCTTAAATCTTCCCCAGATGGGTCTGGGAGCTTTGACTCACCGGTCTCTCCATGGCCTCCCGGATCAACATCTCCACCTGCTGGTGTCCGACTGTCTTGGTGGAGACTGAGGCACAGATGTGGATGGCTTGTTTGCCAGATTTGTCCTTTATATTCTGCAAAGACACAAATAGCATTCACAAATTAAAAATCTGCATGGTCTTACTGTGATCTGCCAAATAGCAAAAAAAGTACAGTAATCCCTCATTTATCTGACACATAGTAACCATGAGCAGGAGGGATAACCAAGAAAGACAGGGATGTACAAGACTAACCCCTTACTGTACCTAATACAATAATAAAAATGATTAATACGATATTATAATAAATAACAATAATAATAATAACAGTAATTGAAACTTGTGGTGTTTTGGGTGGGTAACTGAGCTTTGTCTGGCTCAGGTTGGTGGTGTGTGGGTGGGATGTGGGAGGAGCACGGTGGGTGGGAGGAGCAGTTTCAGCAGAGAGACTGATAATGCATCATGCGTTGAATGGATTGGTGGCTCCGAATAACGTCGCGTGACAAATAACTCCAATAATTGAGAGATTATTGTAAACAGTAATTAAAGTGAACAACTGAAAGGTCTCAGTAAATTTAAAACCTACATTCCTCCTATGGCATAATCCAGGTCTACGAACAATCTGAGATGTCAAACTATTTTCACTAAAAAGTATTCGAGGTAACCTCCATCAAGAGGTTAAAAGACGTATATACAATGTAACTAAAAAGTCTGAAATTCCCTTCCAAGTCAAGCTTATAACCTGCTTGTTCAAGTAACAACTAGTACAACAACAGTCACTGCATTTGACTGATTGTTGGAAAATAGAGGATGGGCACCAATTTGGCTCACACACAGTGGATGGGACTGAGCGGAGGTGGGGGTTAGCAGTGGACAGGACTGAGCGGAGGTGGGGGCTAGAACTGGATAGAACCAGAGAACCTGACTGCAATACTGGCATAGCACTGAAGCAGCAGAGCAAGTTGATTTTTGTTCTTACTGATATCAATAACCCTCTAAATGAAAAACCCTGGACATCCCACTCATTTCAACTGGTTGCATTACATATAGAACATTATAATGAGGCAATAATGAGTGCAAGATAATAATGAGCCATTTTTTCAACCAGCTTAGTTACTTCTTTGTACCAAGTATAGAGGGATAAGTCAAACATTGTAAAGAAGAGAAAAATCACTTCAGCCTGTCACGTGAAACTTTAAGCAATAAAATTATGAAAAATTATTACAATATGAAAAAAATAGACTTCTATGACATGGTGAATTTTGTCAGAATTTTTCATCTGTCGTATTTCAAATAAGAGGAGAACTGCTTTGTTTCCGTCCTTACAATGCTTGTACATGTACTATATCAGTTGTACTGGACAAGGAAAGTAATTTATTGATCATTGTTCAGAGTTTCTGGTACTTGATCAATTTTGTAGTCATTAGTAAAAGTCTCAGAATTAACTAATAAAGACTGTAGGCAACAATATTCAGTGAGTTCCTGAATTCTCCCCACACATTCTCACTTGGTTCATGTCAAGCCATTCTACTCAACCGTTTTACAGTACTTTTCATTCAGGACTGGTAAGTATACTGTTCTCGTTTTCACTGATGTATCACAGATGAATACACAAGGTTCTGTATCAAAGTACTCGACCACAATGCAATAAAGATATAAGTTTAACTGTTATGTTTTGAGGAGTGACTGTGAGCAAATATGGCATTTATCACATGATATTGAAATGATCCTGTGTGGTCACTGCAAATTTGACAGGACTGTTAAAATACTTTTTAAAAAGATGCTTTGAATATTATTACTTGTGCATTATGTTGAATCTGTAATAAATATTTTTATCATTAGCATAGAGGTGTCTGTGTTTCCTGGCCTAAAGAATGACTAGAATAGAATTCTGTACCATGAGCAAGGATGTAAGGGGAGGAATCAGAAAAACCTCTGAATAAATCAGATATCTCCCCCCCCCCCCCCACACACACCCACCCACTTATTCAACAGCTCCTCCCTCACATATGCACTAAATTCTATTGATGCAAAGAAAAAAAAAAAAAAATCAATTTGGACTGACCACTTCAATATCTGGGCACTGTAGCAAACATCGGGCCATCTGTTCGTTCCCCTTTTTGGCTGCCATGTGCAGGGCTGTTTGACCAGTGGAGCCCTCCACCAGGTTTGGGGAACAGCCAAAGCTGAGCAAGGTCTCCACCACACCGACACAGCCATACCTGAGAAATAGTGGCACACATGTCAGTCACAGCAACCAGGGCATGTTCAGCAATGTTGATACCAGAGTCACTGTCTTTGACACCTCATTCTGATGAAATACCCATCACAGTGACTCTGACTCCATGATGACCAGAGTCATTTTCAGCTATTTTGAGAAAACGGACAAAATTCATTTTGGTCAAGTCCATTTAAAGCTTGAAAAATTCCTAATTCAAGCATTCAGAAAAATCACTTTTAGGAAATACCTGCGCCTCTTTTGCCTATTACTGGTAAAATCTTATTTCCCCAAAAAATCCACTTTGATATATAAATCATTTGATCTGGATACACAGTATATTAAAATACCAACATTCAAGTCACATACCATGCAGCATAGTGTATGGGTGCCCACTTCATGGAGGCGTCCAGTTCAGAATGTGGGTAGCCCTGTTTCAGGAGAATCTCCACCTCCGCTTTATTGTCCCCTGCGGCATAGTTGTGCAGGGGGAATTTGTCTCGCCACTTGTGGCTGCTGAGCAATGTACAGAGAAAGAATGACATGAATGATACAGAGTCAATGACAACATGTGGACAAGAAATACTGTTAAAACTATTGCTCTTTTTCTCTGTGCAAAGAGCTGAAACATGTCTGTGGTCTGCACTGGTACTACAGTAGAAAGTACTGAAATTGGTTGTTTTTTCGTGGAAGTATAGTGCTTTACGACTGAAATCACTGGGAATGATCCAATGAAGGAACAAAAACAATCAATGTATTTATCACTTTAAATCTTCTCTTTTATCCCAAAAACTCTCTTTCCCATGGTTCCCAGCATCTGACCTGCTTCAGACACAAAAAGGAAAAAAAAAAGTGGATTTTCTAAAAATGTCCTATTTTGTAAACACAAACACAGCGCATAGCGCTGAAAGCTTTCATTTGATTCAGACTAACCAGTGGCCTTCATATATAAGTACTGATATTGTTCAACACATATTAATTCTGACTGTGCTGATATACACACCTTATTAATATACCAAGAAAGGGTTTCCATGAAAATTTGTTTTGTGATTTTCATCTGATGTATAAAACTTACTCTTCTGTTGTCTTCTGTGCATACAATATAGAATGTCACATTTTGACTAAGTGGTTGTAACAAAATCAGACAAACAAACAATGCAAGTGTAAATTCTGTACTCAAAATAATTTCAACTTTTCTACAATGTACATTCTTTGTTAAAGTCACAGCTGCCAACCTTTCCAAAAGAAAAAACAGATACCAACCATGTGGGAAACCCCATTTATAAAGGAGTAAAGCATGAAGACTATACCCAAAAAATCAAAGGATGAAATGCTCCTTAAAAAAGGAGCTAATATGCTTCTACTTGGACGAATAAAATTTACCAATTTCTGCAACCCTCTAGACTCTAGAAAGAACACAATCTATCTAGATCTAGATCTAGATAATCTAGATCTAGTAGTAGATAGATCTAAGTCTTTAGAAAAGAGTTTCTGCAGAGAAAATCATGAACACTAAAAGGAGGCACAGGATTTGGGCGTG
>JBCAUA010716911.1:9713-48019 GCA_038406235.1 Peronia verruculata | reverse complement strand
AATGATGAACTATGTGTTGTTAATGAATGTGTTATTGTAAAGTGCCTTGGGGCTTTGCATAGGCGCTTAATAAATGTACTATATTATTATTATTATTATTTATTTATCACTTTATCTAACTCATGTTATCTATGGCCAACTGGAGTCCCTGCCCTTATTTCTGAAATGGGATAAACAAGAGCACAATGGCCTGAAATAGCAGTAAGGAAATGATTTTAATTAATGGGTTACTTTAACAAGAAATAAATGACACTCTATAGCTTTCACAAGATGCATAATACAACATTTTTGTACAACACAAATTGATGACAATTCCACATGACATAAATGGCATATTTACTTCATCTGTCTCAGATCCTCCATGATTTGTTGGTTGTCCTGGAATTCATCCAGACTACGATAGACACAAGCCAGCCATTTGGCCAGATCCACCACCTGACCTGAGACAGCCAGAGAGCAAAATGAAAAGATGACCACATAACTATATTATGATTGCTCTACAACAGTGGCACAAGTCAGACGTGGCAAAATACGACTGAGATCTTGTGGCATTTCTGAGCATAAGAGCTATCACATAATGTGATTAAAAAAGAATCAATGAATTAATTCAATAGAATCATAATGCGTAAGACACCTATTGACTTGTCAGGTAAACAGTTTTCCAAATATCTCAAGCATGTTGAAATTGACTTATGCTATATAGCAAATGACAATACTCTATATTAGAAGATATCCCACATGGTGTGAGACTTAAGATTGACATTTTACAACAGAGCAAAAATGGTTCAACTATGCGATCTTTCCCATATGACACTACATCTCAAAGCTCTGAAACTGCCTTTTTGTGGTATCAGTTTTCTTCTCAGTCTTTGATTCCACCTAAGGCTATCGAGGCATCTCCATATAAGTTGTGCCCAGTCTTTACTGTGATTGTGGCTTAGATCTTTGCAAAAAATTTTTTTGGTCCATTTCGTGACTTTGTTGGTCCATCTCTACTTTTGCCTCTTTCTTGCTTCTCCTTTTCTTTCCTTTATACAGGTAGTCGTCAACTTACGACTGCGTTTGGTTATGACTGACTGGTTGTAAGTCGATCTGGTTTTGTAAGTTGGTCTATGTTAAATAACTGTGAGTATATTATGCTATGTAGTGATATTGTAATCACCATAAAGTCATATTTTATCGACATTTTCTCAGTTCATAATTTCATTTTCATTCTTTAGACCTTGTTTCTGTCTTTCTCTAAATTTCTTTACTTTGATGGTTCAAGTCAAACACTGTATACTACAGTGCAGATGGTTTATTATGTGTAAAACATACAAAAGTATCAAATACAGGTGTGAAAAAATGAGAGTGATGCCTGCCAACCAGACGGTCATAAACTCAGTCGTTAGTTGCATAAGTCATAAGATGAAGATTACCTACAGTGCAGTTTCAGAGTGGCCAATGGATTTTATTGTAAATGAGTATAATCTCAATTCCTCATTCTTCACCACTGTTAGGTCTTTCCTGGGACCAGTGTACTGACAGAGATGTGTTGCAATCCTGTTTGTTTCCAATCAGGTCCAGGTATGAGATTCCCAAAATGTTCTGGTAGCAGCTCATTCATTGTATCTTCTTGAATGAATTAACATCTGTGACCACTTAGGTTTTAGTCTTATCATTATCACAACAGTAACTAATTTGTGGATGTAATCCACCAGTATGACTTATGAATGAAACTCAATGTAGTCATCAATCTTAAATAAAGTAAAAGACACACAGTGATAAAATATTTTTTATACTTCTAGGCATTTGGGGATTTCTGTAATTTACTGAGAACTTACTTGCTGCCTCTGTACAGCTCCAGTTGTGACTGATGGAGCGGCCAATGTGAAGCAGATGGTCAGTGGTCACTGACTCAATGCCCAATGCCTGGTTGAGGGAAGCATCCAGGGCGGCTGCCACTTGTGGGTGCAAGTAATACAAGCCCAGGTCTCGCTGCAGCAATTCAGCAGAGATAATCTCCATAACCAGGGCATCATGGGTAACCACTGCCTTGGATGGCATCATCCACTGCACATCTGTAAAAATACATCAAAACGAAACCTGACACTGCCAAGCCACATGACCACAACGAGCATATTAACAAAGTGTCACAAATCATTGTAATATTTTGAAATTATGTCAATCAGGCAATAATTGTTCAGAGAAAAATTGTCTAAAGAGATTTGTGTCAATGAAACTGTCTTGATTCTCACCTCTTCCACTTTTCTAACCTCCTCTCCAGATTTTGGTGGCATCTATTACCTATTTGGATTTTTAGGTTGCTGGTTGGAGTGTTGGGTGCAATCATATGTTCTATTTATAAATAGTTATCTTTTGCACATTAAGTCATATTTCATACACTTCATATCCATATCTTCATCTGAAGTGGAATTTGATACAATTGACATCTATCTCTTCATGAGGAGTGATATGTCTTATAACTCAAATCTATCTGTTCACATGTGTCACATGTATTAATGTTTCCCACAACTTTCATTTATCTCCTGATCCATAGAATATTTCAGACAATTCTCATATGTATTCTCATCAGTGAAAAAAACATTTCATTTTTGTTCTCAATCGTCTTCTTATATCTAATGAAGTCCAATCAATTTTCAATCATCTATCCTTCTATATGGATGTTTTCTATAAACTCCATCTCTCTACATCTGAGCCCACTCCTCATATGTGAAAACAATTCACTGTTACACACAAAACCTCACCTGCTCTGTCAGCTGTGAGGACAGGTATGCAGTTACTGGCTCTGAGCTTGGCCAGGATCTGTGAAGCCACAGGTTTGAAGAAATCCATCACCTCTCCCTCCAGGGGAACAAACTGCAGGTACTGGATCACTGCCTGCACTGCAGTCAAATCTGGACGTGCCTGGAGCAAATCAAATAGTTTCCATGCAAATTTAAACAGCTGCCATCGCCATTTGATGACAAAAGTCAGACTGAATTCTCAGTTTTAGTGAACTCAAGGGCACAGCAGATCCAAATCTTTCGTTAAAAATGAGGAGGTCATTTCATTTACAGTACCTTACTTTTGTTTGGGGTTGTTATTGAGTGAATACAGTTTTCTAAATTCTGTAAAGTTTGGTTTTCTTAATATGCATCTTTTTACCTTCAGATGGCAAAGTGCACTGCTGTCTCAGAGACAGGAGGCATAGCCGTATAAATTCATAACTTTGCATTAAGAGGAAGTTTGTCATAATTTTGCATTCATTGTGTAAGTATAGACTAGATCATAGATGCGCCATTTATAACAAAATCAATGGGGTTGAGACTGTTATATGATAATGTGCATAACGATCCATAAAGATCAGCTACCTTGAATGCTTCCAGGGCCTCTATGAACAAGACTGGTATTTCATTGCGGAGCCACTGGTTCCATGAACTGTCACGATCAACATCCTCCCGACTGGATGGAACATCAAAGTCACCTGTTGTGCAGAGATAAAAGCTCAGAAAATTTTATGTCTGAAAAATGCAGGTAAAGTTCAACCAGGCACATACATCACATATCCGTCATAATTACAGATCACTGCATATATACTTAATAGTTCAAAATTTCAGGACTAAAGGTTTGTTGTAGAAGGTAGAGTCTCAAAGTCTTCCCAGGACTGAATTCCCAGCACATACCAAAAACCTAAATGTCTTTATGAATCACTTCCAAATTCTCACTGTTTACATCAAATTAAAACAGCAGGAATTTAGACCTGCTGCATTTCAATAATATAATTATGATCGCAAAGACAGAAATATCCATTAACAAACAAACATGATAGGAGAAATCAATACACAGAATAACAATATGAAATCCCACATCATTTTCATCTGCCAGCCATCCAAATCATCACAATACGCTCCTATCATAATCAGCCCCCTCATAAATTGGCTATGATCAAGCAAATGACCACTAGATTGGCAGTAACTCATAAATGAAGCAAAGCCATTCTCTCACTGTCCTTACCTTGTACAATGAAGCGGAAACCATAGGACCTGAGTGGCAGGAATGCAAACACTGGCAGTTTGTTGGGTTTGATCTATGAGTGAGAAAAAAACAACAAAAAAACAATAGCTTCACAATGAGCATTGAAGATAATATGTTTCAGTGGTTCTCACTTATTCCTGTACTCGAATACCTCCTACCTATTGAAGATAAATGTCTTTCTCTCATTTCTTGCTTATCCAAGGATTCGAAATATGGGGTGAACATATATTTTTTTAAAAAATCCTGCATCATGGAATAAATTTCATCCTCATGTGATGTCACAACAGCATGGCTGGCAATATTTTATAATTATCTACTATATCCTACTTTTCTGTTTTATTTTCTTTATCTGTTGATTGTGGAGCCTCCTCCCTAAGGGTTCAGCTGAAATTAGCCTCCAAAGATAAGTACAAAAACCTAGGAACAAAAGCATTCACAATACAAAATATGTAATATTTAGAAATTAATTCTCTTAAATGGGAGATTTTTTTTTGTCTTGAGATTTTTTTTTGTCTTTGCAATACAATGCTAATCTTTCACAGCAATTTGCCTGTTGAGGTGGATCAGCCCTGCATTACATACCTGCTGAGCTGGGGCCTGGTTCAGTAGGGGAAAAGCCAGAGCAATCTCTGTGGCATCTACTTCTACTCCGGACTTCATCTGTAAAGTTTAAAAAAAAAAAAAAAAGACAATTGAAAAGAATAGGATTGTCAGTCACAATCAACACTGATCATTGGATCACATGCCCTACTGATTTGTACTATAGATACAGGGATAAAAGAACTAGGAAGGTGTAATAGGAAAAGAACTATAACCCTCCCTTTCTCAGATCAATTTCTAGATATGTCCATTTATGTGTAGTAACTGATATTTCATTATTTGAATTTTGCTTGCTTATATATGGTAAAACAGAAAATTTCATGGAAATATTCATTCATCTAGCAAAGTTATGAATATGTATTCACAATTCTTTCCAATCCAACTTAAACAAATTTCTGAGGCCTTTAGAAACAAAAGGTTGATGTTCTAGTGAGGATGAAAAAGATCCTTTAAAGACAAAATAAACAACCTGAAACGCTTTTATCAGCAGTATAATATTTTAAAAAAATATTGACAATCTGCTTTATCTCTAACATCGACCAATTCTTAAACTTGCTAGAAATCTTGATGGCCACCTTCTATAACACTCTGTTCCAGTCCTATGCGAGTTCCAGAGAATATTCAAATGGCTAATGTTCACAATCTGACTACTATTTGCAAGAGATACAGAACAACTAATCTGAAGTCAGAAAGAGGATCTACATTTATGTTTACATTCATACGCATTTTGCTGACTTCTGGGCTAAAATATATCTTTCACATTCCAATGTTGTATGACAGGACAACTTTCAGTCAGGCTTGTGAGGAACTAGCTAATGTTGACAGACACTGATGAGGATGCTTACTAACAGAAGGGCCACATATGGTCATGGGCAGCCTGCACCAGATCTATACTACAACCAAGTGAATAATACCTTTCTCAAGTTTTTGTTGATTTTTAACTGTAACAAAGATGACAAGCAATGACAACATTAAGATACTGACCTGTAAAGAGACTGAGGAAGCAGCCAAAATTTTTCTCAGGACAAGCCACCTGTCTGTTCCAAAACTATGTGTAATTTGCACTTCTCCATCTGGCAGATCTTGTCTGTGCATGAATGTTTCAAATCCTTCCACCTGAAAATATATGCATTAAAAAACATTACAAAAGATTCCTGAGAAAGCATTCCTGTGAAACAATACATAGGTGAATGACCAATATAGTTCATTCAGACAGTGAGAGAGATGGCAACTGGAACAGGCAATCCTACTGTCTCTGGTGGATGAGTGAAGAAACAAGTAGGTACATGGAAAAGAAAAAACAGCAACATATTTGTGCATGCATGCATTATCAGTAAGGATTGGAACTGATAAATCCTAGATGAACAGATATGCCAAAAGGTTAAAAATGATACAGGTATTTGGTGGACAATAAAGAGCTGACTATATATAGAGGGGAGAGAAAAAAAAAAAAAAAATGAGCAAAAAAATAAATAAATAAATAAAATAAAAATAAAAAACCTGACATGTGGAAGGAGGAGGATATTGAAATTTTGAAAAAAAACAAACAAACAAACATAAGAAGCCTTAAACCTATATCTAAAATGAGAGCCATCCTACATTAATTGCATTGAACCCTACATGTGAACTGCGACACACAGTACCTTATTTTCAATGGTAATTTCTTTCAGGCGATGAAGGAACAACAGGAGAGAAGGTTTGATGTCATTAAAACGGGCAGCATGAGATTTGATCTGCTGTCTAATCTCATCTGTCCAGGGCAGGATAATTCTGGTCTGCCATCTGCTGACAAACAGTAAAAGTCAAAATGTGATCTCCATCAACATGGGTGGACCAAACTAATATTACAATCTACACTTCATAATATAATGTATTATATAACATACTACTAATAAATGCTCACTATTACTCTTTCTCTAGAATGCACTTTAAAAAAAAGACGTTCACCACTATTTTTTTTTTTTTCATAGAAGGCACCTGAAGAACATGCTCACCATTACTAAACTTTTCAAACTGCCCTGCAAATTTTGTGTAGAGCATTTTGTCACAAAATTATAAATACAGTAATCCCTCATTTATCCGTCATCGAGTTATTCATCATGTGACGTTATTCGGCATCACCAATCAGGAAAAATTAAGTACACAGCAGACTGCTAGTCGATGAGTACAGTATAGACAGCTAAAAACGTACAGCGCAGTACAGTACTGTACACTTATGTAACTGTAATATTGTTAATTATACTATTTTCAATTACTGTATTACTATTATTAATATTTTACTACAGTACTACGTATTATTGTTATTGTATTAGGGTTATCTGTGTATGGTAGGAGGATAGTGTTACATTATCCTTCTGTCGACATTACTCGTCAAGGTCTTGGCTGTGGATAAATGTGGGATTGCTGTATGGAAGACTAAGACAGTCAGCAAATGTTCACAAGATTAAAAAATTTGTGTTGAAACCTATTTTGATATTTTTGTCATAAAACTTGAAACTTTTTTTTTTTGCTTTTAAGTTGCTTGGATTTTTAATTCATAGAGATAAAGGCCGATAAACCCCAGATGTATACTGAGGTTAAAATGGACATATTTTACAGGAAGACGACATGGCATAACTACTAGAGACCAATAAAAACAAAAAATACACTTACAACCAATACTGTACAAGAGCAGAGAAAGAGAGGTAGGCAATGCCAGGGGTAGGAATAGGACAGCCAAGAGTAGATGGACTTGAAATGCAGTGACACCCTGAGACTGTCAGAAATGGAGGGAATCAGTAAAGAGATCTTCAGTAGTGCTCTGAAGGCTGACAAGAATAAGGGTAATGTAACATAACATAACAGAGTGTAATGTAAAATGAGCAGGAAAATTTTTTTAAAATGACATGAACATGGCAGCCATAGGCTAAAGTAGGACTCACGGTGTGTCATCTTCCTCTGCCTCCTCCTCTTCTATCCAGTGCGGAAGGATGTAGCCCATGGGCCCACTATTTACATCAAAACAAAGATGGAAACCATGGGAATGGACCTCAGGTCGGCTGGTAACTCGGAAAACAGACTTGAAGCCGATACCTTTCTGACCTGAGCAGCAAAAGATTCAATACAATATCAGAAATCAGTAATAACTCTTTTAATTTGTACATGGACATGATCTAAACATTTGGTAAGAAAAGGAATAGGTTCCTAGCAATGAGAGGCATTTCATATGGCTCTCTGTTCTTTCTTGCTAAAGCCTGACAACCAGAAGTGAAATATAAATGAGAAGCAGACAAGATGAACCCATATGACCAAGAAAGTAAAAAGTGATGACATACCTATAGCATTACTAATGATAATCCATAAGACTATTTGTTTCTCAGCATTGTCTTCTAAGCCACACACGATTAGAAAATGAGAGGAAAATTGTCCCTTCTCTTCACCTCTTGCCACCCTTGTACACCATAGTTTGAAAGACACCTTCTTTAGCCTTGAAAAATAATCATGCACTCTACACAATTCCAGACCTCATCTATCAATGTCTTTCAAATGATGGAGTATTCCTGTCAGATTGAAACTTAAAAAAAGAATGAAAGAAATGATTTTTTAAAAAGGAGACACTGTTAAAAATGGAGAAAAAAAAAAAAAAAAGCAGTAAGAAAAGGGAAAAAAAGACACTGTTCAACAGAGCGCAAAGAAAGTAAGATCTATATCTCACCAATGTAGCCCAACTGGTGTTTAGACTTTGTACTCTTGCCTACATCACAGAGAGCCCGCACATTCTTCTCTTCAAATCCAAGCTCATTGTTTAGCACTGTAACACCTGCAAAACAGAGCACACCCCACAGTGCAAGAGCCAGAGTTAAATGCTTTTCCGATGGGAAATGGAATGCTCTGTAAACTTAAATTAATGAAGATTATCATTTAGTCCATACTTTCTAGTTGCCAGAAGATAGTTATCTCAGACTTTAATCAATCACTAAAATGTATATCTTTTAACTCATTTCAAGCTATGTAATTTCACCTGGTTTGCTTTACCATGTTCAAATAAGGCATAGAAAGGCTCATGGCTGAATAATTTTCTTCACCAAGCAAAGTTCACTCACTTTGCTTGCCAGCAACACCAATAACATATGAAAAAGCATGACATCCACACCATGCTCAGTTTACACTGTTGTGTACAAAATGGTGATTGTTGCCACTGTCTTGCTACTTATTATACCATACCTATCCAGTATGTTTCAGAAGATGATTTCACCTACAGCTGCTGGTCACACATACACACATAGCTAAAGCCTCTCTATGAAATGGATTAGTTGGACTTACTTGTAAAATCAATTACAAACTTGACAGCAGGCACAGTCTCATCTGGATATGAATTGTCATCTGCATTTTGGATGAGCTCTAGTACAAAGTGAGTGTCTTTGCTGTACAGATCTTTAGACAATCTCTGCAAACTGCGGCCTTGACGTTCCTGTTGTTTCTACAAAGTAACAAATCAGGCAATGCATTAAGATGTCAATAAATATTGACTCCTAGATTTATAATGACTATTCTTCAGTGAATTAGTTTATCTGAAATGACAGAACATTATAGTTTTTCCAATTATTTTTATGTCACATACTTGCAAAAGTAAATACATTCTTTTTCATTAAAAATTATTGATGTGTTTCTCTTTCACTTTTTGTAACCTATATTTTCATATTTTATATACTACAGAGTTGCCAACCCTCCCAGGAAATCTGGGATTCTCCTGATTTTTAAGCAAAACCGGACATTCGCACATAGACTCAAAATCCCAAATTTCTCATTGTGTATCAAAATAATGAACTATAAAAAGAAAATGCTGAATATGAAATGTACAAAGACTTTGCACAGTGCACAATGTAGAATGGCAAAGTTTTTGTACTCCAATCTTCATCCCTCTTCAAAGACCGCAATCAGCAGTGTCAGACACAGTCAACAGAACTGTATTATCCTGTAGTCCTGTGCAATTTCAGGAGTGCGAATCATATCCTCATGCCACTGATTACAAAATGATGCGATCTTCTGACCGAGCTGTGTGGCAAGTAGTTCTCAACATGAAAGAATGAAATGGACTCGCATATTCCGAACAGTTATGTCAATTTACGATCACACCCACTTGGGATCCTCTGCAGTAAAATGTAACTGTTTATAGCAATCAATGGAAATCAGAAATGGTTTGCTTTTTTTTTGTCTAGTCAAAGCTCTGGAGAAAAGAAAACTTAACTCAGTGCATGTATATGTACTGTCAAATCTAAGCATTTTGCATCATGCTCCTGTTCAAGCAACGACTATGTTAGATCTACCTTTCTGCCACACGGAAACTTGATTTATCAAAGGACTGGTGTGTAAATTTATTGTTTCTGAAAGCTATCCCTAATTTTAGAGGAAAATCATTGGTTTTCCTTCCTAAAATCCTCTCTAAACTGACATTTTATGACACTCCTGAGCATAAAAGCTGCCATGTCATTAAAAAAAAAAAAAAAGTTGATAGATTTATGTATTCATTCAAATAAATCAAAATGGCATAGTCTGTCAAATGACTTCTGCTATAAACTTTTTTATCTCAATATCTTGAAAGTGCTCAAAATCACTTTTGCCATTATCATAATGATGAAATGCTGTTTCCACTCTATGTATGTCACTACTTCCTGCATACCTGCATCAGCTTTTGTCCTGTCTCATCCAGTTGTATGCCCACACCAAACTCCTCCCGCCTGATGTTGTCCACCACCTGATGGCATATGTCTGTTCGGCTTAGTGGTCTCCCTTCCTCGTCTGGCTCTTCTCCATCATGTAGCTTCGTTTTGCCACTTTCAGGCATCTCCTCTCCACCTATGTTTCCCATCTCTTCATCTTTTGTATCCTCCTCTGACACATCATCATTGTCATCATCATCTTCATCATCTACATGGACATGAACATCAAACAGCATCAATTTGTTTAGTCACCTCTGTAATGACAGTATGAACAACTGAACAGACAACAATGGCCACAGCTGCCACCAAATGATGAAATGCTGCAGACTAAATGAACTTTTTTGTTGCCAAACTAATTTAGACAATCAAAGTAACTGAGCAGTGTTTGGGGAAAAGAAAAGCAATGATGCTGAATGATCTGATTCAAGTTTTGAGGAAATCGCAGTTCATAAGTATATCCCCTGTGTTTTGGTATTGATGGACTAGACTTTGGGCACACTTTATTGTGTTTCAGCTCTTTTTCTTAGATAATAAAGGAAAAGGTAGCACAAAAAGCCTTGGAAATATGGTACATAGCAAAGGGAGAAGAATCAGTCTAGTTCTATATGCAATCTCCAGTTTTCCTTTGTGCTAAAAAATTTACAGCTCATGACAGCTATTTAGGTTGGATAGAATGTCAACAAGGATATCAGGAGATAGTGGTCATTAATAAGCCATTCAAAGAGACAATAAAAGGTACCCTTGTGGAATGAACGTGTCTTTTTAAACTTGGCCTTTTTTTTTTTTTGAGAATCTTGACTTGTGATGGTCTTAGGCTGAAATACTTCAAATCTGAAAAGCAACAGCCATGACTTGAAATTGCCGCTTAACACAATCTGTGTTTTCATTCTAGCAGTGCGTTTTTCAGTTTGTTTGTTTCTCTTAAACTTAAAGTGGTGGACTATTGATAATATAGGCTATATTGATAATATAGACTAAAGCTGATGAGAAATCATCTTGGTGATCAAATAACAGCATTTTTAATCCAGAATGTGGGGGAATAATTGAACAATGGATGGATTTTGACAACACCCTGGAAATAGCATCCCTGCGCATAAAAGCAGAATGGGCAACTGGAGGACTGAAGGACTCAATGAACATCTTCCAGAAATCATCACCTGTCTCCCACTTTAGAAAAGTAAATGTTTCCTCATCTAAAATTTCTATCCTTCAATGTTGATTTGAACTGTTGCAAGGACTATGTCTACCTTTTACAACTTTGATTTAGGAAGATCAAATCATTTGCATAACAG
Organism: Peronia verruculata; assembly: GCA_038406235.1. NCBI lineage: Eukaryota > Metazoa > Mollusca > Gastropoda > Systellommatophora > Onchidiidae > Peronia > Peronia verruculata. The sequence goes on along the minus strand of JBCAUA010716911.1, from coordinate 36,411 downwards.
GACAGTCTTAATATCAACTCATATTAAAACAAAAGGTACACAGACATACAAATTCAGAAGGAAAACCCAAAAACCTTAACAGGAAATTCATCTATTGTAGTCATAAGCAGAATAGTAGGAAAACTTCACAGAGTCATTGTTTCTTATATTCATAAATACACAGATGCACGTAAATATACGACAGCAGAAAAAATTATGCTACTGAGGCAATTTTCATTGATTAATAGACAGGTTAACACATATGTTGATGGAAAAAAAAAAAAACAAAATGCAGATCTTACCATCTTCATCGCTTTCTGAGTCCTCCTCTTCGCTGCTATCTTCATTCCCTTTCTTCTCAGCAGCTTTCTCTAACTGCTGATCTGGCTGGGCATTCCCATCTTTTTCCATCATACTGACCAATAACTCCGTCTTCTCATCACTCCCACTCAAAATATCGTCAATATCAGTGTCTTCCTCAGAGTCTGATTCCTCCCCCTCTGACTCTTCCTCCTCACCATCATCCTGGCAAAGAAATATTCAGTGTGATAAAAATTGATATGGGCTATGATTCTGATCATATATTATAGTCAATTTATTTCAAGGCCATTGTTATTACCTCTCTCTTAAACAAGACCATATACTGCAGGGATGGAATGTAGGCCTATATTTCTCTGCTACAACAAGAGAGCCAAGAAACTCAATCAATAGGGCCTATATAGCAATACAGATCTGTGATGCAATGCTTATCCTGAACTTACTTTCATTTTCAGGAGTTCTACAAAATAAATCAAATAAACAATGTATCCTTCCACCATCCAATAATTTAAAAAATTGAAATCGCCAAAATACTGAAGGAATATGGACATTCACAATTTTGAAAATACAAAACTGAGATATTTTATGATAGGAGCACACCTCGATCAAAAAGTTGTCTTAATATGTGCTATAGCTTTCTGCAATACAACCTGGGCTCTCAGAAATACATCGACACAGACACTCTTTAGTGACCAAAGACATTGTTTCTAAGATTTTGAGTTATTAGGCTGGTCATAATCATCATAACTTTTCTGGTTTTCATTTAGACCAAAAAAAAAAAAAAAAATCAATTAAGATCTGGCCAAAAATTGAGAAAGGTAACCGATACAATTTCTGCCATTAGTGGTACACCTATAACCTGTGGCGACATATCATCGGCTGTACAGCAAAGGCCTATACAACAAAAAAGGTGAACTCTTACATTCTCTGCATGACAAACAGGCAAATTATTCAAAGAATTATCTGACCGGTTTGCCCCTTTGTCATGCAGTGAAGTTATTGATTTGCCTTTTTGTCATACAGGAGCTGTTACCTAGCCACCTCTTTGTTGTACAGCTGACGATATGTTTGAATTTTCTTCTTTATATACCATTTGTGACATTTCGTGAGGCCCTGGGTGTGGGTATATTGGCATATTATCACACTATGTCAATCAGAGGAGAATTGGATTTTGAAATTTTGCTCCCAAAGCCAAAAAATCTTTTGTTGCACAATCGCCTGAAACGAGTCAGATATCAAGATCATCTTGATCAGAGTAATTGGTATCAATAGAAAGTAAATGGGTATACATTTATTTTGGTGATGAAATTATTTAGTTCTTCATGGCGTCTACAGAGCGGTGCACTTAATTAATTGCCTCTTGCCTGTGTACTGACTTAGGTCGGCGATTGGTCATGCTACCTGCCTGACTTCCAGAAATTTCGCCCATCTCAAATAATACTGCATAACATTCTATTATTGCTATACTTCTCATATATTTATGTCCCTACCGTAACAAAATTATGGCAAACAATTTCAGTTTTACATATATTTTCTGTACATATAATTTTTATTACGTTTAAGACAATACTACAACTTCTAATTTGAGGTGAAAGAGAAGGAAATTTTTACAAAATTTTACATTATAACATCATTTTTTAACAATCAATAAAAATAAAACCATGCAATAAATCCTTCTCATTTTCTCATGAGTATAGTACACACACATATAAATAGCCTACTCAGTTTTGTTTGGTTCTATGCAGCTGATTCAAAGCCTTATGGGTTTCAAGTTTGACATCCATCTCTGCAGTGCGAGCATTCCCGTGATCAACAGTATTCCATACGTTTTGGAATCAAATTAGTGCTCTTTTATTTCATTAACAGAACAACTTGTTTCAGTCAGTGATACATTTGGGTAAATGACAGAACATCAGTATCAGAATATTTTCTGCATGGATATTGAGAAGGAAAATCCAAACCATTGCAAATTAGAAAATGCATTGGTAGTACGTCTATATAATATAGTTATACAGATATGTATAAGGACTATCAAAAATGTTTAAGTGGTCAATTTCTGTACTGTTATAACAGCTTATTTACATTTCTGACAGTCCTTATACATATCTGCATTAATATATTCATTTGTTTTTAATTGTGAGATCTTTCATGACTTTCAATGCCTTTTTGAGTGCATGTATTGAAAATGAGCACCTACTACATCTTTGTGAATGATGTTACCTAAGCAGAGGCTGATGTCAGTTTTAGAGGCATTGTACAAAAATATTTTTTCCATCTTTTAATTACTCTGTGATCTGTCACCACAAATATGGCCAGCTCTTCCGAGCATTCATACTGTCTTCTACACATGTGATCCATTGTTATGTAAGTCTTAGAGGGAATAAATCTTATGTTAGCGTGGATTATCTATTAGTGCCGGAATAAAACATACCTGCTTATATGTCTGCGCGTTTGTGTACTTTTCTTTTTTCTTTTGTTTGTTATATGAAACAGACATATGCATCACCTACAATCAAGTAACTGAATCACTCTATATGCACAGTAAAAGGTAGCAAGAAAGTCAAATGCCAGGGTTTATCATGGTAAAATTGTAATATCTTCGGCCAAACTTCATAGAACCATTTCAAATTTTCATAATATATTTATCAGCCATTTATCTAGAGAATACAAGGAAATCTGCTGGTTTTTATCACTTTTTTTTGCTTTAATATTTTTTTTTTAATGTATCCACATTAATTACCTAAGTGTAAAGTAATACGATGACTTTAAGCTCTTCCCGCAGAGTTAAAAATGCTACTGCGGCAATGAAATTTGCATGCAACACCACCAATAAATAGACTTAAGCTGTGGTAGTTTCACTTTCTGTACTCAAACACAAAGGCCATGAGTGACCTATAAAACTATGCAATTTTTCTTATCACATGCATAGTAACACCAGGTAGGGAAATCCCCTGCCAGCCAGGCACTAATCCCACTCACCCCATGAGTTATTACCCGCCGGTGGTTCAGTGCTGGCAATAAACTAAGTGCCACGCTCTCACATAGCACTGAATACACTGTGTCATCTCTTCTGCGTTGAGATATTCACTTTCAAATTATTTCCTGCAAACTCTAAATATTAAAAATGTCTTCAAAGTGAATAATTCTTTTCAGTGAGGCATCCTTTGGTATGCAACACATTTCACCTAGTTGCATGGCATTTTGATCTCTTTGGTTTCACCTGTGGGCACACACACACCACACACTTCCTCTGGTAGCAATGTTCTGGCTCACCTCTTGATCATTCTGTAGATCTGGATCACCCAACAGGTCATCTGTCAGCACTTCTGTCACACAGTCAGCAGGGAACTCATGTCGATGCTGGAGAGAGGCTGACCATTCGGGTAAGCCAAGCAAACAGCCCAGGAGTTCCAGTTGTTGTCTTTGCTGGGGAAATGTGCAGGCCTGGGCAATCTGGTTCTTGGATTTGGCTGAGCCCACAACTTGGCTGAGGGGTTCCAAAAGCAGCTGTACAGAGATTGAAAGAAATAACACAATCAGACTGCACAGAACTCCTGAGGGGGCCCCAGAAGATGATGAGTAGTAACTGACAGAAATCACATGATCAGAATGTACAAAAATTTACTTCTCAGCAACTAAAGCTAATCAAGACTGTTTGAGTATGATCTCAGAGAAACAATTAATTTGACTGTGAGGTTCAATAAGAGGTCAAATATGGATCTATTTTGTGTAAAAGAATATAGAAACAAAACATGAGTTCAGCCAGTACGTTAGACAGACTGTACATAAACCCTCCATGTAACTGATGAGCTCCACCACTTCAATAAAATCATGTGCTGGCAACTGACAAAGCCTAGCATTCACCAGCCCCTGTTTTTACTGACAGAAAGAAGTCTTAGCGAAGACAAAGCTTCTAAGTTGATATGGCTGTGAATGTTGTTAATTTTTAAAAACTGATTCATATGCTCTCAAAACACTGAAATTTTATAGGATCCCGGTCTTCACTTTAAAACAAATACATTGAGACAATTGTTTTTTTGGCAGTTTCAAACTAGGCTGTAGCCCATGTTGCTACCCTCGCTATAAACAAAGAAAAATGATTTTCTGAAAATTTTGTTTTACATTTTCATTTTTCAAATATTACTGTGAATCCTTTGTTCCAATTCAATGACAGAAGTTACTGCAACAGTTCTATTCAAGAATACTCATAAAGCCAGTGGTCATTTCTGCAGTCTTCTCGAATCCACAATTGCATTTTTTGTCCTCACAGAAGAATCACAACAGTTGTGATGACTACATGAGCAAATTATTCCAGAATTAATTTCCTTTCAAAAGATCCAAATTTCATTTTCATACAAGCCTAGTTATTTTTGAATGAAACTGTTTTATGCTCAGGGCATAGTGATACATGTGGTGTAAATATTGTGAAGTTCTGCTGTGTATTGACTCATGTTTAAAAAAAAATATGCTTCAGATTGAATGTAACTTCTTTTCCATTTTCACAGTTTTTGTATGCATTTTACATTAAACAACATATGTCCACACATGGGACAAGATAAACAGGATGTTTTGGATGTGCCTTTTAAGTCAACTCTAAAAATTCACTTTAAAGAAAGTTTCCCGGTAACCAGTTTTGTTTATTTCATCATGCACCTCAATATCTCATACAAATTATGTGAAAACATCACTGGCCCATCTTCAATAGTTAGGTCATTTTATAAAATAGAAAAATACTGTCCAACCGGTAACTAACAAAACAATTTTGAAAAAACATTGAAAAAAGCAAATAACACTTATAAATAACTTCTTCTTGATGTTGAATTGAAGGTAAGCCAAACAGTTAAAAATAAGTCATATTGATGTTTTTTCCTAAATACTCCTTGAAAAGTGCAGCCATCAATAACTGGGTGAAAAAAGTGCGGCCCCCAGTGAGTTAATCTATGAAATCTACAAAGCTACTGCTCCCACCTGGTTGGCCACTGAGACACAGATACGTAGTGGTAGGCGCAGCAGCATGCTTGTAACAAACTGCACTGCGAAATCCACTGTGCTGTTTGGGTCTTGAGATGGGGGTCCACCTAGAACAACATACGAATGCAAGATGATAACCAGCCTTGGTAGAGAAATTAAATGATGCTCATCACAAAGTGCACTAAACCACCATGAGGACAAGAAACTGGCCACAAAAATTTTCATCATTTTCTTATCCTTAAAAAAAAAAAAAAAAAACAGACAAAGAAACAAACACACACACACAGTGAGAGAGAGAGAGAGAGAGAGAGAAAGAGAGAGAAATTTCCAAGTGCAGACAAATCCTGTGATTTATCAGTAAAGGATATATTTTTTAAAAAAAAGGGGGGGGGGGGGGTTGGCAGATCCTGACAGTAAATTTTTGAAAGCTTGAACTGAGGATTTCATAAGCTTTGAATTCAGAAGATCTCATACCTGAAGACTTCAAAGTGCTAAAAATAGCAAAAACCCAATTTTCACATAAGGGGTTTACGAGGCAAAATGAGACGTCGAAAATTGCCGTTTGGAGAAAAATGGCAATTTGTCCTTCAGTAGTCAGTAATTTATCGTTAAGAAATACAATGTTCTAAAGACTTACAGGAAGGATAAGTTGTGTTTGGTGAGAGGGAAAGTCCTTACCACACAGCACTATCACCATTCACAGTATTTCAGGGGTATAACTCAAATCTTCAAAAATGGCGTTTGTTGTGTTTGGCCCTGAAACTCTTCATATTTTGATCCCGAAATCTCATTTTCAGGACCCGCATCCACTCTTAAGAAGTCTGAATCACTAGTCACAGATATTATTTTTAATGAAGTCGTGCTTAATTTTCTTCCAACCGGACCTATTCTCATTCAGTTTTTGTGTGGACACTCTCAAAGGAGACTTGCATGAAAAAAAATTAAACATTATTAGCAAACACATTTTGCTTATCACTAAACCCATGCAGAAACACCTCCAACTTCAAAAGTGATGAAAAATTTAGAAACAGAAAAAAATCAACAGATAAAAATATGTCTAACCAGTGAAACCTGGATTTGGACACCTGGAGCTGTGCATCAGATAATTGAAAAGTTTTTTTTAAAAAATTCATTACTGTTCTATACTTCTTAAGGAGTAAATCTACATTTCTGGAACAAGTTTTGGACATAATTCCCTACTTATCAATCAGTATTTAAAAAAAAAAACAACAAAAACCATTAAAGATAAAAAGATCAAATAAGACACAGACATACACATCTCAAAATTTCAAGTTTTTTTTTTTTTTTTCAAAGAAGGCACTGTGCAAATTATATATTCAATTAACTACTCTACACTTTAAAATTATGCATCTGCAGTCCTTACATGTGAAATCTTATTCTATGATCTATGATAAACAAAAGGATAAACTCATTTTCTTGGATTCACTGTAAAAATTTTAACTTTCAAAAACTTTTCAGCATGCAGATTAATCACTAAGTACAGATTAGTAATTTCTCTTTTCAAAAGAAAATTAGTATGACCTTCTGTTCCCTATGCCAAAAAGATCACTGAATGGATTTCCATGATCTCACTTAGAGAAGTTGTGCTTTCTTGCAGTGCATTTCAAAAGAAGCAATTATTCCTCTTGAAATATTTGAAAAGTGGGCTATCTGAAAAGTTCAAGTGCAATGAAACTTCTCACACCTCCCTGAAACCTTGACTTGTGACACAGGCAATTTTGTTAACTACTTCTACTTGATATCAGAGGGAGTTAATGGGCCTACATTTAGTAAATCTACTGCTTATCAGTAATCGAAGTACTTTCTAAAATGTACTGGCAATTCTAATGCTGTTTTGGAGCTATAACCTCACTTGCTCTTGTAAAATACCAGGGTCATTGAAAAGACAGCATGAGAAAACTGAGAGGGAAAAGATCGATGGATCTTCGCCAAGAGTAGGTAGATCTAGATCCACGAGATCTAATCCCAGTGTTATTCTATATCTATATCACATTCCACATATACAATTATACAAATGGACAGTTGTCTAGCTTGTTTTCATCTAGAGAGACAGATGTTCCTCAGTTCACCTGGTGTGGAAAATCCTGGACTGCGGGCATGTAAGGCAAGCAGGCATGTTTTCATATGGTTAGCCAGCAGAGCCAAGGGAGAACTCTCCAGACCTTTGTTGGTCACAATGAGGCTGACTAGATGACCAGCTGCGGCCATGGGATCCTGATGGTCCAGTGCAGTCACAAAGTGGGCAATACTGCTGACAGCACAAATCTTCAGTAGTTTGCCAGGCTCTGTCTCGAGTGCCAAAAAGTCAGATGTGGCAATCTTCTTTCCTCCTGTAAAACAACATAAAAATAACAGAGGAAATGCATTATTACTGTCATCATTCCTTGTGCACCTATGGAGCATTTCGGTAGTTTTTAGCTCTGCAGATTTAATTGTTGTGGCACAGTGACAGTATCACCAAATGAATATGAGTATGTGTGATGTGTAAAATGTTACAAGTAAATACTTCCATTGGATTTGCCATTGTCCTCATGCATGCAGTGCCCAATGTTTATCTTCTCTATTCATACAAAGTCATAGCCTCTTATTTGGGCATAGCCACCACTACTTCAAACCTACATGCACTTATATTAGTCAAAATAGTTTGAAATTAACAAAGAACATTTACAAGGGGCTAATTTTAAATATTCAATGATTAAGTAGATTTGCTCAATTCTGTCTATACATGGAAAACCAACAGCAGTGATGATATGGTATAAAGTTAAATTCTTTCTTTTTCCTTTCTTTTATGTTGTGTCCCCTGTTATATCTACAAGGTTTGGACAGCTTATTCTGTCCCACACAAAAAATTAAAACAAATAAAAATATATCAAAAGTCTTAAAACATCTAATTTCATGTGATATAATAAAAAAAACTTCAGTTTTCTCAACACCTGAATCTGTCTCTTAGCACAATTTGTGATTTGACTCATCTGATGTGGAAAATTCATCATAATTATTTGACATGTGAATGCTCATTTCTGAGACAACTAGCAATTATGAATAAAGTAAAAACACTCATCAGACTACAGATTTTTCTGAATTTTCTGGTACTTGTAAGTTTAGAAAGTAAAGAATAAAAGCATTTTTTCTAATGTTGTTCGACATTGCAATACTTATTCAACACCTGATGGGATATGATCAGAAACACCAGGATCAGAGAACTGGTGGGAACAACATCTGTCCTCAACTACATTCAGAAGCAAACAATCATGTGGTTTGGACATCAGACACCCCTCCAGCTTGCCAGTAAAGCATATAACAAAAAGATACAAGGGTACAAGACAAAAGGAAGACCAAGGAAGACATGGATCGAATGTGTGAAAAAAAAACCTGGGAACCCACAACATCCCATCCAGCTAGATGGCATAATAGGACCAATATAGGAAAACAAAGAAGATGATTCAAAATAGTTACTATTAAAGCAGGAAAGTAAGACATATACATAAATAATCACAATGCAGAAATACAGGCTTAAATTCTTTGTTACATTTGAATCTACTGCAGGTGTTTGAGTCCAGTGTGAGAATCGGTACATATTCTGAGGTTTTATACAGAAATAAATGCAGAGAGTATCTTTTTGCTGGAATCTGGTCTTCTGATAATCAAGGATGTCCGTGACTGCAGCATTTTGAAGTATGATAGAATTAGTATTTCTATTTGACAATAAAAAAAAATTAGAAACAAAATGAGCAGTCTGCCCATTCCTATCTTGGCCTGTGTTAAGTCTGTCATATTTTGATTCCCATCGATATTCTGTCTGGTTACTAGCTAAGGAAAACATCTAAGGGAATAGACCATATCAATATTGTCACAGAGAAAGCCCTTAAGCTTGTAATAAATGTATAAAAACAAAACTAGAAATAAGCCATTCAACAAGTTGAGAATGAAGCAGGATTAATAAAGGCTTGTCATTTTACAAACAGTATATTTCAGACTGAACCCTTTTGTGGATTATTTATAATTCAGTCCTTGCTGCATTCATAGAATGACTTTCAGTCCATACAAGCTTTAGTATGTTTTATTGGCAGGGGTAATGAGATAACTGACTGCTGTCTCTAACATGACATCCTAACTGTATACGGCAAAAGAATCAAAATGAAAATGATGACAAAGATAATGTTATTTGCCTTTTTTCAATTGTTTGATTAGTTGGCGGTTGGACAGTCTTATCATATTTTACAAAACAATGACAAAGATGAAGATGATGATGTTGGTAGAAGCAATGATTCTTTCCCTACATTTCTTTCAGTGATATTGCATGATAATATGTGTAACTGTTTTCAAGTACACTTAATTGTTTGACATCTAAGACATTGGATAATTACCATCCAGCCTAATGTCTTTCACCCCTCCATGCTTCTCTATGAAGTCCCGCAGAGGACCGTGTTGAGGCTGGAAAACCAAAGGCCACAGACTCCACTCCATCATGTCTTCCAACAGTGGACAAGCTGTCAAACAAGCCATGGCTTCTTCTCTGGTCTTGTTGCCCAGGATGCCCACATGACCACTGCTGCGTGTGGATGTGCTGCAACAAATACAGAAATGTACACTGCACTCTCTTTTTTTACACTTCCCACAAACCTGTATATTTCTACAACAACCAGCAGGGAGCTGAGTGGTTGAAGAAAGTGCAAAGACCTTGGACTTGAAATATGCAAAAAGGAATCCAACTGATAAAGTGCACTAGGATGGCAAGTATGATTATAGCACAACCACCTATACCTTGATAAAAGGGACAGAATGCAAGAACTGAAATAAACTGAAATGAAGAGGAAGCCCATGAATTTATGGTGAATCAATGATTTGAACTTTTTTTTTTTTTTTTTTGGCAGAGACAATTACACAAAAATTCTCTGTTTAAAGGTTGAGATTAAACACTGTAATTTTCAGATCTATAACAATATTTATGAGATATTGCAAGAGAGTAATAGAAGTGCTCACTATTCAGAACCTTGAAATTTTCATCACTTGTTTCAGTCCTACTAATTGTCAACACATCAGTTACACTACAAGAACACCTATCCTTATCTTTCTCAGAATGTCTTCAAAGAAGATGCTTCAAGTTCTGAAGGCAAAATGTATTTTCCTGGGAATTCTTACAAAGATAATCAAAATCAAAGTACCACATAAATGTATGAACAATTATGATTTCTTTCTCATCTCTCTAAAGAACAAATGCCACAGTAATGTGACTGTACCAGGATTTTCCACACAATGCTGCCTCAAATAGGACATGGTATTCTGTGGCCCTGTGCTTGCCAGGTTTCTCAGCACTACTGCACAATCGACTGATGTTACCGTGACCCATGTGTCGGACATCAGTCACATGGTACTGTTCACACAGATTGGTCTCACACTGTTGAGTCTGTTGATAGAGAAAAAAGGGCACACCAGTACAGCTGACATTAAGCAACTATTTGTCACATAGCACTGCTCACATAGACCAGTCCAAAACTGTTGATTGTCACAAATAATAAAAAGGAGACTAAAAGTAAATCTGACACTAAACAGCTACATCTCTGACAACTTCTGTAATACTACATACACACCCTAGAATATCTTCTAATGTGTTTTAATCGGTGGGGGACTTATAAACAGCTAAGTAAAGAGTATCTCAATTATCTGTGTCATGTACCAAGTTGAATAATCTAGTCTCCCATTACAATCAAACGGCCCACATTCATGCCATGGACAATGTACTGCAGCCAACCAGCTCTGGTCCATCACGAAAGTCAAAATTTGTTTGTCATAAAAGTAAACAATTTTTGCTAGAGCACTATCTAGTTTGAATGACTAAAGTGGATACTATTACAGTTAACTTCTGTTCTTCATCCTTTATTACATGTGGGTGAATAAAAAAGCAAATGTAGCAGTAGTGCTTCAGATGTCATTATAATTTCTCTCTTATCTCCTTTTTTTATTTGTATAGTTATAATGTCATCCTTCAAGTCTGAATAATATTTTTTTTTCATTAGTTCTTACCTGGATGACACCTGCATGCTTAACCTGACAGATGAACTGTAGCACTTCCAGTTGACTAGGCTTGTAAAGAGATTCAGCTTCATGGCTACCTGAACTGGCACCAAGAACTGTACCTCCACATTCTTCCATCAGCTGGAATAATGGAGAGCACAACTTCCATAACCACAGTGGGCAATTTTGCTTGTTTACTAGCCTCATCATCAAAAATGTAAACAAAATCCATCTTTATTCCTTTCCCATTTTGTTGTAAAATTTATTGGCAAAACAATGCGACAATATTCAAGCTAAGGCTATTTAAAACTTGCCATCAGGTGTGTGGGCTAATTTTTCTCTACCACAACCCTCAGGAATTACTAATGTCCCAACTAAAGAGAAGGTCTAAATATTAATCTCCTGCACTCCCCACCCCTTTTCCTCAACACACAACCACAAATTTGTCAACAAAACAGTAAGACTGGTTTTGCAGTGAAAAAACTTTAAAATCATGTATTGCCTCAGTCATAACAAAATAAAATAGTTTTGAGTGAAAAAGCATTGCTGAAATTGGCAAGACAATCTATGACTATTTATTTTGAGAGAAAACAAAAAATATAAGAAAACTGTAGCAAAAATGATCTCCAACATTTTGTTAACAAATGTAGATACACTTACCGTTTTGATCTTGGCCTCAGCCAGAAGGAAATCTAGGAACCTGCCGTAACCCATATCCTGAAAGTTCTGGAAGGAAAAATCCTCCAGAAGCTTGGATTCAATTCTCTGCAAGTGTGACAGCTGTAATGCCCCTCCCTCCAAACACTTGTTGAGATACAGGATGGTTTTTTCTGCCAGACCAACTGTCATGGTATTGCAGATAATGAATAAAGATGGAATTGATGAAAATACACAACACAAATGTTTGATCATATGTCAAAATTCTCTATTATTTATCAACTGTGTCATTTGTATTTGACGGTTTCCTACACATCATTTTCTCCTTATTGATTTTCTTCTGTTATTTTTAATTTTCATAATGAAAAGCTCAGACAAAATTTTCATTTTTGAACTGCCAGAAGTTGCTTTCTGCTCCTAAAATGCCATAAGAAGAAATTATCCAATCTGTCTTACATAGTTTGCAAGAACTTCTATCATTAACAAATTAATGATAAAAAATAAATGACTGAACATTTGACAGGTACCTCAGCCTAGCTACACAACTAAACCCTGTGAAGAAAATGTAAATTTAGCTAAGACTGCTGATCCAGATCTGTATGATTATCAAAATATGGAGAAAAAAATTCTACCACAGACACAACAAATTACTAGGTCCAAACAAATTACCCAGGGACCTGGAATAATCAACACAGGTTTTAACAACCTATGTTCTGCACCAAGAAATCCATTATGTCTCCTCAAAGGTTCACTGTTGTGACAACAGCTGGAGGAATTTGTGCTTAATCTTAGGTTTTCAGCAACATTTTACAAAGCTGTCTGTTTCTGCACTCTGTGCATAGGAGACCTGGAAAATGGGAATTCTATGCAAATTATAAGTGACAAACTGTTATGGGTGGCTGTTTCCAGTGTTCTCTAAATAAAAGATCTGGCAAACAGGTATTCACTACAAATTCTATGTGACAAACTGCTCATCACCTTTAGTGGGTCGCTGTTTCCTGTTGACTGCAGCCTCTGCTTGCTGAGCCAGGGCTGCCACTGCTGCCTGCTCCTGCCGTCTCATCTCCTGCTCAAGGAACTGTTTGGCAGTGTCATGCACCTCCAGGTCTGACATGCATACAGACAGGTGAAACAGCGTCCGAGGAATGGGCACCTCCAGAATACTCTATAGAGGCCATAAGCAAGAGAGATGAAAACAACTGTTCTGAAATATCTGCAGCTTCATGTAGTTATTTCATTATAGCCATCATCTCCTGACATTCGTGGACATTTCCAGACATGAAACCTTAAGGGGGACTCGTGGGTAGTATAATAATCAATTTGGGTAAAAAAGCCATGTTTTTATTTTATCTTAAAAACATGCCATAATTATTCTACTATTGGAAAATGTGGGCTTTATGTTGAAAAACCATCTGTAAATGGCTAAGAAATGGTCTGAAAGTACTCTAATCTCATTCAAAACTTTCGAGCTCCATCTTTAAAAATTACTTCTATCTGCCATATGTGACACTTTTCTTTTTAAAATTTCTTATTTTTGCATCAACAGCCTTGAAAATTAGGCATATGTTAGCTACACCTATATCCACAAAGAGCTGGCTACTTCTCATTTTGAATATGAAGGACATTTTATTAAATGATTTTTTTCATGAGGGCCACTCTCAAAATTTTCAGTTGCTTTAGTATAAACCAACTTTGAAAGACAATGTAAGGTTAATTTATTGTTGGGTGAACTTCTAGATTAGCCAACTTTTTAATTTTATGTCTTCTGAGTACTATGCAACAAAAAAAAAAAAAAAATCAGATTTCATCTTTTGAAATGGTTGAAAAAATAAAATCACATGAAAATTGTGAAGTAAAATTCAAGATGGCAGCTGTTTCTATGGCAACTGTGCATATTCTAGAATATTTTCTCACGTGAACCATCATTTCATATCATGAGTGACACCATTCAAAACCAGGAAAAAAGAAAAAAATATAAGCACACAGAAACTCTCTTTTCCTAAACTTAAAGCACTGCTCCTATTCCTTTATTAATTTGAGAAAGACAAAACTGAAACAGATATTCTCCTTTTCCATTGTCTTGCAGATGCTTGTCACAGTATATGAATATACCCCCCCCCCCCAAAAGAAAGGCACTTACTACATCTGACATAATACAAATTCATCAGCAGTAACAATGTGCCAAATGAAATTCCTACTGATCCTCTTCTTCATCCCATTTATTCTGCTCTCATAGAAAAGAAACATGATGACAAACTAAAACGTTCTATCATATTATAATTTAAAATTGTATATGAATCTTCTCTAAACAATACAGTATGCCACCTTTTTAGTTCACTATAAATTGGTCTCAACCCATTTCTTTGCACAGAAGATAAAACACCTGAGCAAAAGATGGTGAAACGGAACACGAATATTTCTCAACTTGTTATTTTCAGCCTCATCTAAATTGCACAATGTCCTCTTGCAGTTACAGCTCTTGCAGTTACAGTTAGTTTCTGAGAGCTTTAAACCTGCAAAAAAAAAATATTGCATAAAGATTTGCCCTTGGTTTGTATTTCCTGAGCTGCCTGCCCACCTGCTAGCCATTCTCACCTTCATGAAATGGTCCATATGTTTGAGCACCTTGTCAAGCTTGCGTAAATGAGAAGTGTTGGAGGTCAGCAATATCTGGGACAGAAGTTCAAACTTGGTAAGGATTTCCCGTACTGCGTCTTCAGGGGAGAGATTCATGTAGTGAAGGCGGAGCTCCTGACTCCCATCCTGGCCAGTCTGACAGAGAAAATGGGATGATGGATGACATGATAATTTTTTTATATATATTCTTGGATGACTAATTTCACATTCCACACTTTATAAAGAAGAACAGCTGATCCTGGTATCTTGAAAAGACTATTGAGCTCTCATTTGCCTCACTGTAATTCACTTGTCACCTGACACACTACAAGGAATAGCATGAAATCATCACACATGCCCGATTTACAGAGAATGATAAGAAATCCATATAACAGGAAAGATGCGACTGGTTTCATAACATATCACTAAGAGCTCCATCTTGTCTCTCTATTCTCTTAATGTCTTAATTTCTTTCTCTTTTCTTGTCTATTGACTGGATTTCCTAGAACCCCCTTTTGTCATCAACTTTTTTTTGTTTCTCATGTATACCTGCATACTTCTTATCATTACCTGCATTATGCTTGCTCTGAATTTTTTAAAAGCATCTTGCACATCCATACTAAGGATCTCCTTCAAACTCTCTATGCACTGTCTGCGAGTGGCTGCTGCATCTCGTTTGGACTTTTTCAGCATCTGAAAAAAATAAACATCATTTTGCTCTGTAAGCTATAATACTCATGCTATATTTTTGTAAAACCATTTATGAAATCAAATCTCATTTGTCCATATAATGCCTATGGTGTGTTTGTCACTTGCCATGGATAACTTAAAAAGTACCAAGTGAGATTATAAGAATTGTGAGGTCAAGTCTACATAACATCGTCTCCCTGTCACACTAGTGGCAAAATTTTTCAGACATAATCCACAAGGACAAAGTTAATTTGCCTGCTTGCAATGCTAGCTGAACATTTAAAAGCTGGCACCGAGTGTGAGTTCATGTGAAGTTAGATGACTGTAGCAAACTGAGATGACTGGTTGATGAAGAAATTAGTAAGGCCAAATGTAGAGATATATGAGCTCTCATTCCATTAGTCCTTTAGTCTATCAAAGGCTTCACATGTAATTTCTCTGCCTGTTAATTTGCTGTCATGTATGTAATGAAAAGTTGCTGTCACAGACAGAGTTCCTTAAATACCTGAATGGCCAGGGGTAGACTCCGCAGACGAACGCCCAGAGAGAATCCATTGGTCACTTTGTAGACATCTTCTACAACATATTTCATGAACTCCTCCACATTGGTCTGCTGTGTCCATTTGTTGGTTCTTCAGACAAGGAAAACAGGGAGATAATTAAGCATTTGTTATTTAACATCTCAGTTGGAGAACTCATTATATAGATTACATAAGTATCAACTAAACAAGTAAGCTTTGAAATAACATCGATCTCTTATCTAAAATATATAGATCTATACTGGATGTCATACTTTTCTGAAATTAATTTTTAGCACATCAAAATATATCATTCATTTCATTTCATCCCTATAGCTGGTGGGGGGGCTGTTGGGGCATCACTGATAACATCTTGATAAGCTTCCCCCATCTGTCACCAATCTTCAATAAATCTCAATGTGCTGGCCACAGGAAGAATGGTCTAATCCTTGATGTTATCCTCCCATCATTATTTTATTTGTCCACCTCATAATTATCTTTATAGTACAGTGCCTTGCATGATCAAATGTATCCACAATTCAAATGTCTTCATTTAAACTCACTTGTCCAGAAAGTTGTGTAAGTGTTCCAAGATGTCGATGGAAGTGATCTCTGGAATATACTCATCCACTGGAAACTTGAAGAAATCAAATCTGAGGATATCAAATAAAAGATACTACAGGATAAGGTCAGATGTTTTTCATCAAATAAGAGATTCTATAAGATGAGATGTTTCACGACCATGTGCGAGATTTTATTTCATATTGAATGACCATAGTTTGCAGGGAGCACATCAATCTCTGACAACAAAACCAACATTCCTCAAAACTAGAGCATGTTTCCATATTCAACATCAGGTGGAATGTTGCCGGTAAAAAGAAAGATGCTAACAACCATTTTCTCTTTTTTTCACTTGGGAACACTGTAACTGATCTCTGCAACAATGAAAGGAAAATAACTTAGTCACACCGGGAAAATAACTTAGTCACACCGGGAAACATATTCCATAAATAAAAGTACATACATCTGTGGCATTTTCTGCAGAGGTCCCAGCTTCAGGTGATCAAAATCTTTCTTTTCTGCGTGGAACTCACGGCAACATTCTTTCAGTTCATATAGTGTACACAGTGACCTTGATCGCACAAAGTTCTGAATGTAGGCATTTACTTTCCCCAGCTTCATGCTGTGTTCCCTCATAGCAGGTAAGAATTCAAGAGATCTTTCTCGCAAGTTCAGCTCTCTGAATTGCCTGACCTAAGGAAACAAACGAAATACAGCATGTACCTTAAGTCTCACTGGCTATCACCTAGTTTTGTGGAATTAATAAATCAGGTTTTTGTGAATTTCGCAAATAAGCATCAAGATTTGCATCGTAAAAGATAGACATCATTTTGAAGGCCTAATATATATATATGATATTGCAATTAACTAAACATTTTTTCTACTTTTGTTTTCTTGAAAATATGCATTTTACCTTTGTGTCCAGATTTTACAGATACCCTGTAGCATGCGCTATAAACAGCGTTCAATTCAGCTACATAATAAACAAAACTTGGTAAATGAAAAGAGAAAATACAGTGTCAAAACACTGGTAAAAAAATCAGCAAAAAACCTCCCTGCTGCATCTCAGAATAACAGCAAATGCTCAATCCATCAAGAATGACCCCCATCTGCCTCCAATATGTTACTGTTGATGCTTATTACCTTCTTCAATCTCCCGAATTCATGAGATGTCATACTCCTTCTCTCAGTTCCTATTGACTGGTCAATTTAAAACTTCAAAAAATCACATTTTGCTTCTCAATTATATAGTAATTATATAAGGATGAAGAGACAGTTTGAAAAAAAAAAAAAAAGACAATAATGCTGACCTGATATTTCTGTAACAACAAAGATTCAATCCACTGTAGAGATGCATGTTCCTGAGCTTCACACAGGGTGTCAATGCATTCTTGAACTTGCAGGTTGACCTGGTCAGAGGTGAGACGGACCCCTCGAGGTAGAACAAGAGGCCTGACAATAACTTCCTATTCAAGAAAAGAATAAGCACATTTTTTTTTTCCAATCAATGCCAAGGAACATTGTCCGTTTTGAAATATTTCCTTAGCAGAAGAACAAAAATTAATAAACTTTTGTACAGCTCTTAATTTACAATGTTTGAAATCTAAGACTTACTTTTTCAAAACAAAAAAATTAAACAAAATAATAATCCGCTGAAGAAATCACAAAAAAAAAAAAAACCCCAAAAAATGAAAGATCTCTCTTATAGAAATTTCAGTGCACTTCACAGAAGCAGAGAAATCATAAAGGAAAGCATCCTGTCCATACTAATTTATCAAGTATGGAGAGCAGCCTCAGTAAAGGTAGCTAACTGCCATGTGACAATTTTGATTCCTTTTTGTGTCAATGTTTTATCTATATATCAAGAATTTATTTCTGTGCCGCAATTTCTTTGCCAATACTATCTCTGTGTACCATGGTGAAAATATTACAGTTACCAATAAAGAATCATACACACTCTAATATGGATATTAGGAAACTTAAAATGACACTTGCATTATTAGGAAAGAATCTTTGGGAGCTTTTTTTTTGCTTTGTAATCTCTTATGGTTTCAAAGAAATAAAACAATGGGCTGATACAAAAACTATGCTTACAATGAGCACTTTTCGTTTCCCTGATTGCACTTTTCTTTCATATTAAGTGTAACCAAGACCAAGCTCAGGTACCAGACCAGTTCCCTCTGACAAACAAATCATCCCTGAGTGCGTAAAGTACCGGTCCCAGCAAAGTGCTGAACTGTCCAGCAGTATGACACAACAAGCCCGACAAAGAAATCGTCCATGAGTGTGTCAAGTACTAATGCCAGCAATGTGCTGAACTACCCAGCAGTATGAAACAAGAAGGGTAAGGCCTGAGGCGCAAGTGTGAAGAAATCATGCACCTACCATCCCCCGTTCACACCTCATCCGTTGCTCATAGCCCCAATCAAGTATGATGTAAAGTGAGAGGGAGTCACCTATAACGTGCATGTATGAGGCTACTATGATTTCGTTGTTATTTATAGCCAGACAACCATGGTATCGGAGGATGCAGTTGAGATGACCACTGCCAAGGAGGCTGAAAGGCTCAGTACACCATAAACTGTATCAGAGGATTGCTTGGCCTTTGTCTTTTCAATCACACACTATACACACTTTAACTTTGCAGGCATTCGGTCAGTCAAACTAGTTGTGCTTGTCAGTGTTTCTTGAAAGCCAGTTAGGTACACTTCAGTTTCATATTGAGAACTGTGAGCTTTAAGTTGACTATAAAGCTATTTTAGATCTAGGCTGGCAAATCAATAATGAATTCATTGAAACAAAACATGTTGAAATGTATGAGAACAGGTTTGTCACTGCAGTTCAAAAGGAACAATGATTTGTAAAGTTGATGAAGATTTCCTGAAAAAGTCAGATATCTGCAGAAAGTATGCCATTTCAAACTCCACTTTGTTCACATGTTGAAGAATTAAAAAAAAAAAAAAACCAAACAAACGACACAACAGCTACATAACCACACATTTTATATGTATGTATACATACACAACAAGAACAACAAAAATGAAAATGAAGTGGTTTAAGGCATATGGTAGCCGTGCGATCGCATGGTCCTCCAATAAGAGGAGGTAATTCAATAATTAAACTTGCATTCCTGTTTCAATATAGCTTCTTCAGATACAACAAAATAGCGACAGAAATGATTTCCATTCCCTGCAAATTTTGTTTTATTTGTTTCACAGTGTAATTACTCCACAGTCAACTTTTAACACCAACATATACTACCAACCTTGGCATCATCAGTAATTTTGGTGCCTGGGGGAGGGCCAGTTTTAACTACAGCCCTAGGCCATTCAGACTGGATGGGTCTGTGGGAAACTGGTGGGACCATGACAGCAGGAGAAGCAAATCCTAACATCTGTGGAGACTGAGGACCAGATAAATTGTTTGCGTCAGATACATCATTTACCTATTAACGATGGACTTAAGTTTGACATTGGACACTTCTCATCCATAAATGTAGCATTTGTGGCAAATGAGAATTGCTGATGCCTAATCTATGGAGACTGAGTGCCAGAGTATTAATTGGACATCATACATTTCAGTATTGTTGATCAGTGTCCACAAATTGACTAAAATTGGGCCAACCTGTTTTATCACAGGATATGTAAAAATAGCCTGTTCTCTATGTCCTCTGTTAATTTTAAACTATTTTGACTAATAGAAGTGTATAACTGAAGCAGTAGTGGTTATGAGTGAATAGTGAAAAAAAAATTAGAAAGCATTATGCACAAATAGCAAAAAAAAAAAAACTTACGTACTATGAATATATGAACATTTTCATTAGAGCTGGCCATAACAACTGAAGTTTTCTTCCGAACATGATAAATAAAACACGAACATATAACGATATGATGGTTTTTATCACCATACTGCCACAAAAAAACTTTAATTGCCCAATTTCTAGCCAATTTTCAATTTAACTTGTCATATTGAGCAGTAAAGACAGAATGGCCACTGGATTTTCATCTTCACAATAAGTATAAGACAAGCCCCTTTCCCTGAATCATCTCTAAATTACTGAAGCTTCAGGTAGCATTTCTGACATCAGTAACCAATATAGGACTTTGGTAATTTTGCTAAGTTACTGGGACAAGTGAGTATTTTTCTTA
The DNA here is from genome assembly GCA_038406235.1 of Peronia verruculata. Classification (NCBI taxonomy): domain Eukaryota; kingdom Metazoa; phylum Mollusca; class Gastropoda; order Systellommatophora; family Onchidiidae; genus Peronia; species Peronia verruculata. The sequence goes on along the minus strand of JBCAUA010716911.1, from coordinate 15,917 downwards.
TATATGTATAATCCAACATCTCTGATAGAATAATGCCAGGCCTGTGTAAATAACACACTGAAGGACACAGGACCATATGTTTATAAAATTTTAACAAAGCATAATTTAGAATTTCATATAAAAATTTTCCATTTCTCTTCACAGACAAGGTAGCAATAATATTCAGAATTTCATCAACAAATAGTCCAACATCTTGTCTTCTGTGGTTCAGTACTTCTAGCTTTATCCTCTAGTAAATTCCATGTGATGACGCATGCCTAATTTAATTTTCTCTCCCAGTAACCTGGTACACAAATCAGCTACAAATAATTACAAAACAATAAGTCAACCATATCCACAAAACTAAAGAATATAATACATCTGGAATCCATGTTGCATACACATGAAATCAAAAGGTAATTCCATATCTCATGCTCAGAAAAAAGGTTTGTAAAATAATTACAAGGAGCAGAAGTGTATCATGTTATTTGTGTCAAAGAGATAGAAAGTAACAGAATTCATTCTCTCACTACTTCCCAGACTTGATAAACATTCTCCCTGGATGTAATACAGAGCTATATATTACAATTATAATCCAGTTAAATTATGACACAGAATACAAAAGTGAGCAGAGACTCTGCTCACTAACACACTCAGCAGTAATATAAACTGGTTTATAGCGGGTTCCTGGCCCATCAGTAATTAAACCAGTTTGTTCCTGAAAATATTCCTATGAATGGCAACTCAAAGAACAATTGCCACCATCTTGCCCATACCTGGAATGCCATGTTCATGTTCATGAACTGCTGCATCAGTGGATTGGCCGCTGCCTGAGGAGAAGAACCTGGGTTTGGATGTGGAAGAGAAATATTTAACAGATTAAAACTTCTCTGTTTCATCCATGATGACTTTCAAGTCCAGAACTAGACTTGATATCATATGTTTAAAATGTCTTTATGTGACCAACAATTGCCTCGAATTCTAGGGTAATATCTGACATGTCCTAAAATTTCTTAACAATGATCACATGTAATGAAGGTGTAATGTTGATGAAGACTTAAAAGCCATGAAGTCTCTCTCATACAAAAGAAGTTTCCTACATCTCATTCCTAAATTTAGTGCTGACTTTTGACTTGCTATGGATCGACTTGAAACAAGTATGTGTTGATCAACAGTAAGGATAAGGTAGAAGCATATAAAGTGGAAACGCATTAGCATGGTCATGACTTCATAATATCTTCCGTTTATCACATCTTCTTCACGAAGTCTGGTTTCAACCCTTCTTTAAAACATACTCAATTATTTTTAAATCTAAAAATTTACATATTTTCAGCCCTTCCGATGCAATAAAACTTTTCTACAAATTTTTTAAAATGCCATACAGCGAAAATTCAAATTTCACTCTTTTTTTTTTTCAAACTAAAAACCAGTTTTTCTCTAAAACTTACCAATGGAATTTAACACGCATATGTGCGTTTTTGGGTTTTATGGTGGAAATGATGTATATCAAATCTGGTTTGAATCGGTTTCGAAACAAACAACCGCTTTTGAGAAAAATGCGTTTAAAGTTTTTTCACCGAAAAATTGACATGAGGAATTTTGTGTTCAGCTTTCAGCCTCGGAACAGCCTTCTGTTACATACTAGCCTTCTTTCCATGAATTCTGTTCTCTTGTTGCCATTTTTTTTTTTTTTTTCTTTCTGGGCGTAAATTGTTTCCAATTTTGCTCTCTACCCCTGATCATTATAAGGGCTCCAATAGAACCTCTTCTGGGTTCTTGAGACCTCTATGTGTTCCCCATATCATTTTTTAGTGAAACCAAGAGAATTTCAACCTTTACTATGACATATAGTCCACAACTGAGCTATTAGTAACAGAAAGAAAGCTAAAGTGTGCTATTTATAGGACACAGAAATTCATTTTAGAACACATACACTGATAATGTGCATGATCAGCAGTATTTCTTGCCTCACAGTGGTCATCCAATATCTATCCCTGGCATTGGAACTCGTGATAGTGCTAGAGGAGGTGACAGTCAAGTGCTTTTTGCACCCTTTACCTATATATGATCAAATCGCAATGATCTACAGCCTCATGTAACAGCCAGGTGGAGCCAAATCCTGGTTGACAATATGCTAGGTCTACCATTGAATGACCATTTGGTCAAACACGTTAGAATGGACTTATTGACTTTTTGATACCATATTACACGCAGAAAGGCAGTGCTTTTAAGAGAAAACAAAAGCACAAAAATCACATTTTTTAAAGCAACCCCCCCAATAAGTACTTGTACAATAAATGTATGCTCTAATTTCAGATTTATTCCTACACTTTTTTTTTTTTTTCATGTTTCCAAAAATCAACATGGGTTTGGTTACAACAAACTCATCCTGATAACACAAGCTTTCCAATTTTACCCTAAGGGTGAGTGTGATAACAGAGTTCCTCTGTACATACAACCATAACTTGCTAAAAAAAAAAAACATTTTCCTCCTCAGCTACAAGTCTCCCCTCTATTCTTTCCTACTTTTCCCCATATTCTCCTCTCCTCTCTGAGAGCAGTCATTTTAGTTCGAAAAAAAGCATGCACGCACGCACGCACACAAAAAAAAACTCAAAATATCAGCCTATCTGGGATATCATTACAAGCTCACTGCTCTTGACATCTTGCAAATCAAAGCTGTAAAGTGAGGTTAGCACTGGATAGCTTTCACATATGTGAATATGCAGCAAATGTGACTCACTGGTGGTTAATCCTGCAGTTGGCTGCTGCCCCATAACTGGAGAAGGTAACTGAGGGCTTGCTGTTTGTTCCCGGGAAGCCAAGCCGTATCTCTGGTGTGATGGCTGGGGTTGATTTCTTGCTGGTGTCTTCGGACTATCAACTGAAGAATGTAAAATTGTTTTGATAAATTAACCTCAGCTCAAGACACACTGGCTGCAAAATTGAAAAAAAGGCAGCATCAGCTGCAAAGGATTGGTTCTAAATGTCACAGGAGGCCTGCTTGCTTTCTATCAGTGACATACAATTTATAGGTAATGTGAATTTACCTGATGAGCTTAGAGCACATAAGATTGAAACACAGTACTAAAATAGATAAGATACATTTTTTGCTCAAATAAGCATTTTGTTTCAATAATACACCAATGAAGCAAACACATCAGCCATTACAACAAATCCTTTCTACCCCAAGCCAGATCACATTATCATATCACAATGTATCTTAGTTTTCAAAACACATGGACATGCACCATGTTTCACCTCATAACAATGATCTTAGCGTCATTGCTCACTGAATTCATTCAAGTTTTACTACCAATGACAGGAATGATTTTTCAACAGGTTTACTGTTGCATTTGTACAGAATGGTTTGTTTGTTTTATTTAAAAACTTTTTGGAAACATTTGATTTGGTCAGTCAGTCGATGAATTTGTCTTCACCAAAACTCTTTATTTTCTCAGGAAAAAAAAAAGTGCCATTGATGCACTATTACTTTGCACAGATTGGCTATAAAACTATTTTCCGAATACATCTCACAGTGTCTCTCAAATAATTCTAATATGTAAAAAGAAAAGAAAGCAAACAATTATATTTTTTCCTATCCTCTTCTCTTTCCTTAAGTCTGAATGCTTTAGCACTGTAGTCACAGGATAGTAAAAAGAATGAACAAGATGATCTTCTTTGCATATCTGAAAAACCCCAGAGCCAGTTCCAGGGCCATGTTCACAGATCACGTATATTACAAATACATGACTATAGTGTTGAATAACGGAGAAAAACTCTGTCCTTTGCATTTTTTAAAAAGAAAACCTCAATCTGGACTCACAGCATGTCTATGGTTCAAGGGTAAAGTACGACTATCTGTATCAGCAAGAAGTCTGGTTGCTATTTCAATGGGAAACATATTACAACTACATTCTTCAGACTTTTCTGTTTATGTGGGTGAGGCAGCAAAGGGCACTTTTTTATGAAGCACTTGAAAACATTTTTTTCAATACTTTAGAGGTAGATCTGAGTAACCATTAGATGATTTATAATAGAAAACTGAACCTGTTTATTGCTTATTGCCTTAGAAACAGCAAATCATGGCTGCCACATTGGAAATAAACAATATTTATAGCACCAAACATATCTGTCAACACAAAATAAAATATTGCAATTAAAAAAACTGCACATTGTTTGTCATAACAAAAAGCAACTTTTATCACTTTTTTCAAACTATTGTGATTAGTTTCTGATACATAATTTTTAATTTACATGTAGTTGACGTAAGATACAAAATATTTTTATATTTGAGACATGACATGATGAAATCGGACTATCGTCAAATTTTGAGCAAATGGGGTTAATGGTATCACTATAAAGATTATTCTTTACCCTTTCGATGTGTGGAAAAAGTGTTGTTCTACCTTAAGTAGAAGTCAAAATATTGGCAATTAAAGTCAATGGGGATAACCTGTTGCTACTCTTGAATTTAGTGAGAAAATAGCTGATCACTTTTGTAAATTCTTATTAATCTTTGCTAGCCCATGATGCTAAATTACAATTTTTTTGGCTTTTAGTCAATCTATTTCAGCAATTTTAATTTTTAGATTGATAGAAGTATTCTGTGAAGAAAAAAAAAATGCATTAAAAATTTGTTCACTATTGAAAAACATGTCATTTCTCCAGTTGCTTCAGTTAGACAAATGCTTGATTTTATTGTGTTGTGTCTCATTTTGCACTAAAATATTTGAATTGCAAAAAGCTAATACATAAATATACTCAAATAAATGCTCCTGAAACATTTGAAATACATTTGTATAGCAATCATTCCCAGGCCAAATATGGCCAACTTTTGCATCTATCCAACATTTAGCATGTGAGATATAATAGGCATGAGTTAAAACAAAATTTTGAGAAAAACGCAAAGAAAAACAATTTCCATCAAAAACACTGCTTTTCTGATACATATAATTGAGTAATGCCAGGTCCATAAGACCTCTTTTTTCTTCACACCCCTCAAGTCTTTTCTTTTCTCCTCTTCTTCGCCCTCTCAGTCCTATTGCACATGAATTTGAATAAAAGCACACAGAGAGACAGACAGAAGAAGACATGAAAAATGATGAGAAAGATAAGGAAGAAGAAAAAAAAAAAAAGAGATTAGCCAAGAAAAAGGCAACCAAAGACAAGAGTCGAGAGATGGAGAGGGGAGAATGGTAATGAGACCCACAATGGTGACCTCACACAAGTAGCTGAAACTGATTCAAACATGGTCATAAAAACATTTCATTAGCAGTTTCTACTTCCTTGTTGTATGCTCTTCTTTTGTGTGAGTGTAAGTGTTTTGTTTTGTCTTTTTTTGTCTGAGATAGCTCACATCTAGATGCAATAACAGAAATGAACAGACTACTACTTTCTCACCATGATTATAATGGTGAGATAACAGCAGTTCGAACACAGTACCAATCTCTTTTCAAAATGTGCTAACATAGTGAAGATGCTTGTAATTGGGATCAAAACAAGTTCAGCACTTATCTTTGCAACACACTATAGAATTTATAGGCTGATGGAAACAACTGGCAATTCATGAATTTGAACAATATGACTGCGAATGAAGCTGAGGATTGCCAAATGGAGAAAAAAATGTGCTGATTTGTGGTGCACAGAAAGAGGGGATTAGAGATTGCCATGGTGACACAGTCATGTGTGTGCCTTTATGATTATTACGCAATGTATTCTTTGGAGTTAGGGTAACAGTAGAATCAACTACCTTCCTAATGACAACTGGTGAGCATAAATTGGGACGGGGGTGTAAGTGTTAAAATTTTACGCCGAAAATACTGAATCTGGCCATAACTCAAATTCACCTGTGTGATCGATTTCTTCAAAAAAAAAAAAAAGCCTTCTGCACTCGCCCTTGAAAGGCTGAGACAATGACTACACACATGTGTGGAGTTTCAGAGCAAGAATCTACTGACAGAATGCTGACAATAAGCTTGTTGTTTAAAATCAAGGATGCTGAACATAACTGCACATATGAGAGAATATCAGATCACCAAATAAAACTTTTGATAGAGAGAAGATTAAAAGCTGGAGGGTATTATTCCAACGCGCAAAAAAGAAAAAGTATTTGAGGCTGGAGATGGAAACATGACAGCCATGGCAATTTAAACATTTCTCTTGTAATCAAAAGTATAATATTTCAGACTCAAAGCTGTAGCATACTGTGGTTGGGGGGGGGGG
>JBCAUA010716581.1:0-15257 GCA_038406235.1 Peronia verruculata | reverse complement strand
TTTCCTTTAGAAACAATCTGTGCTCTCACTTAGATTACGTCATATGGCCAAAATCGTCCGGTCTAATACGAAAGAGTCTTATATTATTATTATTGTTTTTCTTCTTAGTATTATTGTTGTTGTTGTTGTCGTCGTCATTGTTAACTTGAGTGTTGAGAAACATGTGGGAGGAAAGTCATCTAGCCAAATATAGACCTAGCGATAATGTTAAGTTCAGTTTTTCAGTCATGGTTTCTGAGTGTCAGCCTAAACACATTGTTTCCCAATCACATCTGATCGACAATCCAGCCCACTGTCCGACATATGGAGGCTCACAGGATCAGAAATTGAGGGTGTGGTGTTTTCACTTTGTTGTCCCGGTGTATTCTCCATCTCTTCCTCGCTCTCTTCCATAACGTGCTTTCCCCTTTTGTTTCACCCACTGTACACTTCTTCCTCTCTCCCTCTCTGTCTATCTATCCTTTCTCCCTTCACCATATTAGTGAATATAAGAAATTCTTCATTCGTCTTCTTTCACTAAGCTTTCCTCTTTCTCTTTTACTATTTGTTCCTCTTGTCCTCTACAGCCCATGTAATGTCGAAATCACTGGAATTTCTCTCCCCCCCCTTCCCCCATCTCCCTCTCTCTTTCTTTCTCGCTCTATCATTCTTTTTTTTTTTTCTATGAGGAAAAATAACAAAAAAAATTAAAGTCTTCAACTCTCACCATCTTTGTCCATTTCCCTTTGCACCTCGTCGTACTTTTGAATACTGGCAATCTTTCTTCTTTCCTGTTTTTGAAACATAAGAAATGAACGACTGGAACTTTTACAACATCCATGTTCCCGTTTGAGATTTTCTCCCAATTCCTATCCATCTCCCCCCCCCCCCTTTCAACACTTATTCTCCCTCCCTCCTTCCCTCCCTCTCTCTCTTTCTTACTTTCTATCATATCCTTTGCATTTCTCTCTCTCTCTCTCTCTCTCTCTTTTTCTCTCTCCCACTTTATTCCCTTTGCAACCACGTCTCTGATTTCTCTCTCTCTCCTTCTCTCTCTCTCTCACTCTCTCTTTCTCTCACTCACGAACATACACATTCTATTTCTCTTGTCGTTCCTCTATTCCCAATCTGATGGATTTTTATTCAAGCTTCCATGGCTACAGTTTTCTTTCCTTTTTTAACTTAAGCAAAACGCAAACGCCACGACTTTGCTTATGTACATTTTATTCTTTTTTGTATCCCGAAAAGTGTTCAACTGAGCAATAAGCTTAATCTATTTCAGACAAGAGCGAACATGGGTCAAAGGAAATGGTTTCAACCAATCACAGGATGTTTTCTCTACGGGTAAACACTTTTCAGTAGCCTATGTGTAATGCCAAGGAGACTTTTATAGGCCTAATCTCTTTGGGCAACATAAAGCTTGGATGTTTCCCAGACCAAGGCACACACAATATTGTACACATAACACATTGTGTTATGTTATTTTTTTACCACAGTTGTGGACAGCTGAGATAACCACCACTACAGGAGGTTGAAAAGCTTATAAAAACCATAACCATAGACCAGGGCACCGGCAGCTTAAAAAAATAGACATTCGGTGTTTCATATAAGGAACAAATCTAGATCAGGAATATCACAGTCTGTGCATGTGATGAGAACGAATTTATGTAAAAGGAGAATATAATAAAGTTGTTCTGAAACAATCAACAAAGAAAACAAAATATTACTCGTTGTAAAACACACACGAACGAAGCGGTTAAATGTTTTTATTACAAGAATAGTGTTAAATAGTTGCAAAAATATCCATAAAAAAAAGGAAAACGTAAAAAAAAAAAAATCCTTACTATATGTGTTTCTAACTGGTTTCATATTCATAATTAGTGGGTATTATTTTTCAAATGGGCCACGATGAGTCCAATGTTATTATTTTGTGTATTAAAGATTTAAGGTTATAATAAAACGCGCGTTATAAAGGGGTATAATGGTTTTCATCTGAATCTGTTAGGTTACAATAATTGGGAGTTGGGGGAGGGGGGAGGAGATTTGGTAAACCCTGGGAGTCATTTGTGAAACCATCGGGGGGATAAGATTAAATAATGACCATGACTATTGTTTAAAAAAAAATCACGGAATCTAAGAACACTAACTATTCCCACGAAACATACGTTGTGTTAAGTCCAGTTAATCTAATGCAAAGTTTAATCAATAGATACATCTTGCCTTTAGCTTTAAGAAGAGTCCTAGAATATAAACATGGCATGACATACAGATATCACAACATTATATACATGTCATACGCTTATTTAAAGTGAAACTGTTCATTTAGAGACAAACAACAAGAACCGATGTGATAAACATAACAAAAATCTAACATTTAATCGTTATTTTCAACATGGGCGAGGAAAAAATGACAGCAACAGAATACAAAAGTCTCCATTGTTCTTCTTGTCCATGAAAACAAGACCGATTGTTGTCAAGGCTGGCTCTCTAAGAGTTCTGGTAGAGATATTTGCTCGCCCAAGTCCTCTCTCTGTTGAGGTGGTTGTGGATGAGCTGGTCACGGATATTGTGCTCGCTTGACCGCTTGGATACCACTGTAAATGAAAATACGTCACAGATGATCATTGGAATATCCTGTGGCACGATCGCCAGAATAGTAACAGTAGGGATATCATTAGGTCCTCCTCGTCGTAAGCTTAGTATCACTGGTATTGGATAACTGGTATCTGGTGAACATGAGATCATTTATGCACAGTATTTGATAAAACTTTAATACCCCATTCCTTGTATCATGTAAACCGTATTAGAAGAGATGGATCGAACAGTGGCATAAGCGTTCTACTGCTGTATTTTTCTGAGTGTTTGATGACATCATACTGATCTGCTTATCGGCCGATACAGACAAATCACATCAGTTAATATTGAACGGGCGAAAAAACAAAACAAAACAAAAAATACGAACACATCATTGTCATAGGAAGAAGCTGTTTTCATCAGGTCTTTTTTTTTTTTTTTTATTTTCTGCTGAACATGTTTAACATAAACAGAGAAATCCTACTTTTTTGTTTTGTTTTGTTTTGATTTTTTTTTCTTTTCTGAAGCCTTTCAACCTAAGCGAACCTTTCAACCCTAAGAAAGTGAGCTGTAGGTGACTGTCTGCTTTAGCTGAAAATGTTTGTGGGTAGAAATTTGTAAATTTTGCCGGAACAGCGGCACCGTGCATAACGTAAACACGGGACCACCGAATTATATTGGCCCTTACCCGAGAAGGCTAGGCATCTGGCTTTCCTACCCACAGGAAGCCAGGAGACCGTTGAGTCGCTGAAAAATGTGGGTTTTCGATTTTGGTGTTCTTCCTTCTCCCAATGAAGGACCCACGAGTCGATCCCGGCCACAATCTCACCGATGTGAGTTGTTTTGTACATGAAGTAGACGACAAATCACAAAGCCACTGTAATACTCTTTTGTATGTTCCTTTACATTTTTTTTTTTTCTCCCTTCCCTAGCAAAGGGCAATAAATTGACTGACTACTGAGCCATTTTTTTTTACCCGGCTCAGTTACTTCCCTTTGCCAAGTAGAAGGATATAATGTAAGCATCGTGGAGAAGGGGGGGGGGGGCATTATTATTTGAGAGGGGTGCAGCGAAAAACTATTTTACTCATGTTGTAGGAGAAATATACATTTTCATTACAAAGCGAGTTGCTCAGAACGTTCCGTAGAATCTAACTCATTTTTCAAACTACAAAAGAAAATCTTGGTTTGTTTGTTTGATTTACATCCCCCCCCCCCCTCCCAATGCTTGTATCATATCTCCTATACCCGGCAAAGGGAAGTAATTTGGTTGACGGTCAAAGTGGCCGAATCAATGGTTGAATCAGACTATGTGGGTCTCAATGACCCGGCCTCACCTGTTGACATCTCCACTACCGAGAACGGTGCCACGTATTCCCGTGTAAACTCAGTGCAGCCTTCAGTCGTCCAGGTGGTGATCAGTCTGCGCATGCGCATCTGAACTTCCGAGATACTGTACTTGTTGTTGACATAAACAATTGTCTCGGTTACATTGTTGTTGTACAGCATTGCGGCCTGGGAAAGAAAAATAAACATAATCATAAAAATTTTAACATAACTCGGAAAGACTCTATGCACCCACTTTATTGACAAGTGAAATATTCCAAACGAAATGAGAATTTGTTGCATGTAAAAAAACTAATTGAGAGCGTCACAGAAATCCATTTAGTGTAACCAGTGATACTGATATGGTTATGACGTTGTAGCAATGTTTTCTGTCTCTGCCTTGTTTTGATACAATTCGATGTATTGCTTCTCTTACCTTGCGGCTACGTTTTGAACACTACTTTATGCCATATGCGGAAGACTATCGGACTGTGTTTGTTTTTGTAGTCTATTCTTCAAGTATACATATTATGTCTCCGCCATGGCATTGGCTGTGCCATATCAAGAGGATTTTAAAAATTACATAATATCTCTATAAGTTTGAAACTGAGGAGCTGAAAATCATAACCTGCCATGCAACAATATTATCTTAATAGGGGTAATCATGATGGGAATAAAAGGTATCTGCTATGTGGATTTGGTGAAAATCAGACCATACTACAAGTATGTCGTTCTTTAAATTAAAAACAAAGTGAATTTCAAAAGGAAATTTCCTCAGACTTAGTGACCGATTGTTAGCAGCTTATGATTACCAACTTTTCGATTTAGTCATCGTGAAAGATGAAGGAAACACTAGCACAGCTGACTCACCTCTAGAGCAGAGCTCATGGTGAGAAGATCATCCTCATCCTCCACCCACACTCGGACAATCCCTGTGGCAGAGTAAGCATACAAGCGATGCAGCAAGTCGAGCAGAGGACTCGGGTTTTCTGTTTGTGAGTACAGCTCTTCCTCCACGCTCTTGGTAGGATCCGGTCGGTAGTAGTCCTCGATAGTGTCCACTGCAAACAGATACTATTTTGTATTTCAAAACAAATTCTCAAACCTTGAAGCAAATATTTGAGCGCAACAACTAACATAGCCGTTACCCCTCCCCCTCCGTTTCTTGTTCTGCTGTTTCAAAATTATTTTTTTTTTCTCTCCCAACTTTACAATTAAGAATGGTCCGGGTAGGGGTCTGGTCGATGATAGTATTCATTGGTACCTATGCAAACATATTACAAAAGAGATTCTCAAATCTGCTTAAGGCAGCTTTTCTAGTGTCTATTGCCTTTTGTTTGTTTCTCTCTCTCTCTCTCTCTCTTTGGTTTGACTATTATTCGTCTGTTTTATATCTCATGTTTCTATCAATATTACCATTATGAAAGTGAAAGATCTCTGTAAGGCCCGCCTAATGCCGTGTTAGTCTTTGGTATCCTATTTCACCCTTACCTTTGTCACGAGGAAAACGCACAGGTAACAAACAAACAAGCACATAAAATAAAGACGATGGCTTGTTTGAGGTAGTTATTGAAACTGTTACGATATTTATCAGTGATAGAAAACAACCATCGCCCAAATAACAGAAGGTGGAACGTTTTGTACTATGACTGTTCCGTAGATAAGTCAATAGAGCGTACCTAGCAACAAGAAGAGGGCCGAGCGCTCTATGCAGTGTTCCCCACGGTTGCAAGCGTGAGTTCTGAAGTTGGCGTTGTCCCTGGGGAAGAGGTTGATGTTGACAACACCACTGGGAATCATCTTGAACGGACACCAGTGAATGAAGTTGTTGCAGTTCTCGATTTTGCTCAGATAAACATCACCTGTACAACAGATTCATAAATATTCACTCACAATCGATCCTATGTTTGATTGTTTGGTTTTGCCTTTTTTTCCTCCACTTCTGAAGATAAGCTAATATTTATTGTTGGCGTTATTGTTCAATTTCATGTGAGTCACGATTTGGATGTGTGCTAATTAGTGAATCCTCTGGCTTAAATTTGTTTGTTTATAATGTAATCATACCCGTTATTATACTCTCCATTCTTACCTTCCATACAAGTCCCACAGACATCCAAGCAGCCAATCAGAGCATTGCGAGTCTCGTTGCGATGGTGATAGATGTACATCTTCTGTGTCTCCGCCCACACGTACTCGAGCTTGACATTCCTATCACTGGCCGATCTTGTACAGAAAGCAGTGTCTGGGATAGGTCAGATGGAATATGTCGTAACATTTATGACAGAAACAGCTCAGTGTCATTGTTATAACTATTTTTATATGTGGATTGAGACAAAGAGAAAAAGAAAGTATGGCAATAGGGATATAGATATACAATTTGCTGATGGTTATGTGAAATGGAACACACAGGAGCGAAAGTGAGGAGGAAAGTGGTACAAATGGTTTAAATATAGATATAGCATATGGATATCGTCACTGGTGAAAATGCAGTACATGTAATATGATGGTCAACATCAGATTTGAATAGAAATGGCATTCTCATAATATATTTGATTGATGAATGAAACTTGATCTTACGAGGAAAAAAAAAAAAGGAGGGTGGGGATGGAAGAAAGGTAAAAAGCTACAACAAATTTAGACGAACAATGTCTACGCACATCCAAGATTGATCCTAATTCCAGAATATATTGACTTTTACAAATTTATGGAACTTGTTGTTCTAGGTTGTTATCCTACAAATTATAGATCAATGTGGCTACTCTCAACAATTCAATGTTAATAAGACTCACTTTGACTCGGATTGCACTCGTTGTTCGTGTTACTCTTGGAGTGGTTGGCGAAGAGCGAGTGAGTGTGAACAAAATCCACGGACTGCAGAGCTGGTGGATCCGCCTTTGCACACGCCTGCACAGGGTAGTCGGGGTCCACCATCCTTCCCTCTGCAATACATGTACATGAATACAGTGTTTAGATCTCCTGACGATGGGTATCCGTTTGTAAACGAAATGTCCTAGAACCCTCAACATACCACCATCATCGAGAGTCTTTACAATAGCAGGTGTTATCAGAACCATTAATAAAACTACTGCTTACCGACATTATATCAGTACAATGGTTCTAACTATCACTATTACTTCATCTACAGCTATAGCTACTACCACTATACGTCCTTACTACACCTGCTATTATCACTACTGCTACCACAGACAATATTACCACAGCTACCGTCACTACCATTACTACGCTAACTACTATCCCTGTTACTATGATCACTATGCAGACTCTTCCTAATCTCTTCCTACTACATCCGCCGGTTCTATTACTACCAGTATTAATAATGCTATTAAGACTATAGCACTACTATCATGTTTACTGCTTCAGCTCCAAACATAGCACTATCACCCACACCAAGCTTACTACCATTATGACTGCCACAACTTCCACTACTACCACTGCTGCTACCACTGTAACTACAACTACCTGCACTGCTTCTACTATAGTACTACCATCACTATCAACACCAGAGCTGTCAATACTGCAACTATCGCAATTAACATTACTAAGCTTATCAATGCCGCCACTGTTTCCTCGAGATTACTGTTACTATATTACTAATGTTGTTACAATATGCGGGTCTACTGCAGTTTCGCTGTAACTATACTACTTAAACTATTGCTACTATCACCACAACCATATCTTACAAAAACTACTAGTGCAGCTACAACAACTGCTATTATAGATACCACTTTTTCTACTATCACTACTTTTGCTATTGATATCACTCTACAGCGAGTGTTGTTCTCATTATATCGACGTTAATGTTGTTGTCATTATGACGACGCTAATATTACTCATCCATAATAAATAATAATAACAAAGAATAATCACAGTTGTTCCAGTAGCAAACTGATCTATAAGCATACGACTAATTCATATCAGATGGATTAATATCAAAACTTTGTGTGAACTATGGCCTACAGCTTAACAAGTCTTTTCTATTCAGCTATAACATCAGACACCCACTCGAGTAAGTGTGACGAAGAAACTGCCAGTTGTTCACTGTACTCACCAGTAGCAGCGGAATACAGATTAGTCAGGTAGGTGTTGTACGCTGTGACAGAGGCGTATCCACTTGGGAAAGACCCGGAGGGGTTCCAGACCTACAGAAGGGATGATTCGTCGATTATGAATTTTGCGAATGTAATGTTTATGTGCTCACTCAATGAAATGCTCAACAATGCACTCATTTAGGTTACAATTGGTGATTATACTATGACCAAAATTTCTCAGTACACCAACATCACAATATAAGAAAAATTAAATACATATGTCTGTACAATCCTGTAGTCCTTTCAAAGAAGATGTTCGTGTGGCCCTATTTTATTTGATTATGTTTAGGTTGGCTTTACAGGTTCCTGTACAATAGACCTCGACGGGATAAGTCTTGTTGATAGGTTAAACACCTCCACTCAAACGCAACTAGAATACCATTTTGATCATCTTGTTAATGAAGGCCATCTCGTTTTGTTTTGTTTTGTTTGTTTGTTTGTTTGTTTGTTTCTGTGAAATTATTCCTAGTGGCAGCTTCGCTCCACCTTATCATCCGTTTTTCTCTTCTCTCGATAGCTATCTGTCTGTTAGGACTCCTGTTTGTTCTCACACCCCTCCTTTGCTAATGAGTTCCCATTGATCTGGCAGATAATAATGCATGAGCAGATCTGACAGCCAAGTCACGGGTAAGAAAACTTTCTCACCTTGACTCACTCTAAAGCCTTTTCGACTTCAAACGCCTTGTAATGTTATAGCTTGGATGAGGGTTCTTAACCATTTAGCAGGAAATGGAGGATACAGCGTATTGGGGATCACGATGATAATTAAACTTTGTATTCTATATTAAAATTAGAGTTACAATTGGGGTTTCATTTGACCTCATCAAACAGGCACTTTGGGAATCCTTAATTTGGTTGAGTGTACAAATCCCTATCTTGTATCTGGGTCATCAGTTGGATTGATTCGATTCCCTTGCTACGCTGTAGGACATGTCATGTACACAGCGTCAGAGTATGTGATCCACCCCACATCGTTCACATCTTTTACTTTACTGCCTACTTTCTACACTGATCAAACAAATGTCCAGTTTCCTATTCTCTCTCCCGTTACTTTGTTAATAATCAAATCTGTAGTCAGAAAAATGTCAAGAGACATTTTCTTTTGATGCCTTTTTAGACTCCAAAATTTCTCGTCAACTGACCACTATGAAGACCTCTGCTATTTGTTCTTGACTTAAAAGATAACATTCTATGGGAAGCCAAAACATCTCAAACCATTTAATATAAACCTCCTTCAAACTGTTGGTACCGCTTTAAAATCACTAACATTACACTCACTGATCTTCTTTTGCCTACCTTGAACGTGTCCCTCATGTCCACGTACACCCTGTCCGAGTAGATGCCCAGACCCATCGCCTGTTCTGCCTCCTGGAAAATTGGTGCACATTTGATGATGGCTATCTTGCCGAGGGAAGTCAATGGATATTTGGACTCCAATGCAGCTCCGGCAAAGTCCAGACTGAGCTCCATAGACAAGCCGAGGATAGGACTCAGATAGCGAGGGTCGTTAGGGGCAATAAGGACATCCCGCTCCTCTGTGGTCAGGAAGGCTCGTTTAATTTCTACAGTCACGTTGTCAGCTGTGAGATGAAGATACCAGTGATTGCCATAATGAGATATGAATGTTGTTATAGTATGAAGCATGACGTACAAGAGAATAATGAAATGTAATAGAGGCGAAGTCAGCCATCATGTGAAGGAACTCATACGATGTGAACAATAATATAAGACTAGAACTACAAACAATACTAAATGAGCTGTTTCAAGCTTAGAAAAAAAAATGTATTTATTTATTTATTTATTGAACATCTCGGTGTTTCGGTATCAGTACGAGTGCATTTTTGTTTGTAATTTATTATTATTCCTGGACCAAGAAGGAGGGGTTGGCACAAGGGTATCTTGGTAATTGGTGCTATTTCAGAGTGCATAGCATGAATACAATTTGATTTAGTGCCACATGCATTTCCATTCCACATAAGGAAAATCATGAACAGCTTGGTGAAGAAAATAAGCCACAGTTTAAAATAATAATAAAAAGTAATAACAAGAAATTGGAATATGTAATTTGTAAAGCGTTTCAGTTCTGTCTTCAAAATACAACCAA
This sequence comes from Peronia verruculata, assembly GCA_038406235.1. Lineage (NCBI taxonomy): Eukaryota > Metazoa > Mollusca > Gastropoda > Systellommatophora > Onchidiidae > Peronia > Peronia verruculata. The sequence goes on along the minus strand of JBCAUA010716581.1, from coordinate 5,166 downwards.
GGCGAGATCTTGGACGTGAATTCTGAATTGTGCAGAATCGTGCATTATAAAATGTACATATAATTACAAATGCTCCGTCTAATTCATTCAAATGATGAAAATGAAAATCATGAAAAGTGAATATTGGTGACGGATCACATAGAAAGGCAACAATTTGTTAATGTGGGATTAGCATTAAGCGCGATGATGCTAAATCAAGACCCAGCTAGTCGGGTTCCTGCTATTTTCTCTTGCATTGAATAAACAGGCATCGACACGAACGTATCAAGAACGGTCAGCGAGAATATGTAATAGTCGAATCAAATCCTGAAATATGATCATGAGTCTTGAAATGTAGTGATATAAACCGACTTATCTAATACCCAAGGCAGTTTTTTTTTTTTTTTTAAATATACGACAGTTTAACTCTAAAGCAATGTTGAATTTAGCAGTTGTACAAGAGACAATAGGAGATCGTTGTGCTCAGTCCTATTACTTCCCTTTACCTGACAAAAGAGGGATTGAACAAGCAGTGTAAAAAGAAAGGGGGGGGGGGGGAACACTTTTTTTGCACCCTTTGCTTGAAACATACACCATGAAAAATTACAAACAAACAAACAAAAAAAATATGATATAAACAAAGTGTTTTCTTCTTATTGTTATAATTTTATCAAATTTTGGGGCAATCAGTCTTTCGAATAGCAAGCAGTCCACGGATTTTTTCTCCTGTACACTGCTTGTTCAACACATTTTTTGTCTAGCAAAGGAAAGTAAAAGTCTGGTCAAAATGATCTCCCCTTACACAAGTCCCTCCCTTGGAAAGGGCAGATCTCCCATTAAATCGACTAAATTTTGGCCACCAGCTATCTCTGCAATTCATAGTCATTTCTTTTGATAAACATTTTTGAAGATTTTAGTGACTAAAGACATTTTTTTTTTCTGCTAGCCACATTACGTCCCTTTACCTAGAGTCAATGCCGTAAGACAAATATTGACAAGAAAGAAAACAACATCTCATTTTTGCTCTTGTTATTTACAACACCTGAAGCAAAACATTAACACAAAAAAATATTGCGATGCCCTGCATGTTGTGATTTTTTTCCCCGGAAATTTTCCTGTCTCATGTTTTAAATACAAAAAAAAATTTTCTTTCTCTACAATGTTCATCTTATCGGTGGTTCGGATCGCAACGATTGCATGTTGTATCCTTAGGAAAGATAATTAACACTCAGTTTTCCTGAGTCCACCCATCTGTAAAACGGGTACCTGATGTATATCGGGGGAAGTACAGTGGCGCTGCACTGCTGCGACGCGGTTTGAAATGGCCAAACCAATTTCCCCTCTTGGAGGTCAAGGGATGCTACATTTTACTATTTTTTTTAAATCTGGCAAAGGGGGGTAAGTTGGCTGGCGGTCATATGGCTCATTATGTTCAATCCTACTGAGCCGTATCACATATGTAACACTGGGATGTTGAGGGTTAAATATCAGCAATTCAGAATGTTTCTCATAACAACAATACGTTAGGCAGTGTTCACATCCATATACTCACTTGTCCTGTTCTGCCACTCCACGAAGTAAGACTGAAGACCTGAGTAGCACTCGACGATGCGGGGCGAGATTCGGAAATACCTCGAGCTGGGGGATTTGAATTTGGAGATGGTTGCATAGTCGTCTAACAGCACATTTTCCTGGAGATCCAGTCAAAGATTGATTGATGACTTATTCGATAGATGAATGCATCTATAAAAATCCCCCGCGGGGGCTTGGGGTATGTAAGTAGGTTCTCTGCTCCCACCTGCAGGCAATGAAAACCCGCCATCGGTGGGGTGTCTCCCCATGGAATGCCATCCTCGACATTCCAGGGGAGACATCTCTTCTATTTCTCCTTTCTCCTGTCTTCTGTCCCGCTTTCTTTCCTCTCATCTTCTTGACGTGTAAACATATCTTACCCGTGCTTGGCACAATATAGCCGTGATCGTGCTGATGTGCCGATAAACCCCAACACAAACAATCTATAAAAAAAAAGGCTGATAAGTATTTTCTAAACGGTAAGATGGATCTTGTTGTAAAGACATTTTCATTGACAGATTGATTAACTGTCAAATTGTGTATAATAACTAATTATTGACCGAAAATATCTTTCAAATGACTTGATGGCCGTTGTTTGTTAATGCATTGTCGGTTGATTGTTTGGTTATTTGTTTGGTTGGTTGATTGATTGATTGATTGATTGATTGATTAATGACTTGATTAATTGATTGACTGATCACTTGTTTGAATGATTGGTGAATTGATTTGCTATATTGCACGATTTGGTGCCTGATTGATTTATTGGTTTTACATTTGCTTAACAATTATTTGGTCAGTTGATTGATAAATCTATCAATATATCGATTGATGGAATGCCTGATTGATTGATTGATCAGTCGATTGATCCGTCAATCAATCTGTTATCGATCGTTCGATTCGTTGATTGGTTAAGCTGGTTATTGATTAATTGGCTAGTTGATAGTGGGCTTGGTTCATTGATTGGCTGTTAGGTTGATTGGCTGTTTAATTATATCTATTGATTGAAAACTTCCTAATTTATGATATATTATAATGGTGCTGGCTATAAGACAGTTCCATGGGCAAGCCGTAGACGTTTCACAAAAGATCAAGTCAAGTTAACTTTCAGCTAGGCAAATCAGTGGTATCACCGTACTTGATTGCTTCCGTCAAAGAGCGGGTATTCGGCGTTGGCAGCGACATCGAAGTCTTTCAACTCGGTCAGCGACAGTTTGCTGCTAGGGGGGAGCACTCGTATCAGCTCTGTCTCTGGGAAATCGTACAGCTCCTCCTTCTCGCCAGACATCTTGCGGACAGCCACAAAGACGTAGGAACCTGTCATAACAGGGAAACAAAATCACAGCAATAGACTCAAATATACTTTGACAAAACACACTCTCCCTAGAAATTTTACCTCCAGCAGCTTGCGACTTAGTTTTGTGATCCTAAACAAAACAAAACAAAAATTTAAGCATAAATTACGGAATCATTTTCTTTATGTACAGAGTATATACATGCAACAAAGGAATGACAATATCTTGTGAATAATTATTTTGTTTGTTTGTTCTTGTTCTGTTTGTTTGTTTGAGTGATAGAGACAAATAATATGCTTGTTGATTTTTTTTCACCCGTAGTGGGCGCAAGACATCCCAAAGGCCTTGTACTGCGGGTCCAAGCATATTGAAGCTCATTACATTATGCTGTTAATGTACTTTCATAGCAAACCTTTTTGTTTGTTTCTTTCTTTCTAATTACAATAACGATTGTCCCCTCCTATTCAAATGTAACTTTCCATACAAGGCACTAGACGTCCCACTGAAGGTACAAGCGTATTGAAATCCCTTACATTATTCTGCTAATGTATTTGATGTTTGTTTCTTTCTCATTACAAAGACGATTGTCCCTCCTATTCAAATGTAACTTTCCACAAAGTGCAAGAACAACCTACTGCATTATCCCATTTTGTAAAAAACTTCATTTTTTTTTTTTTTTTACTAAAGACAATTGGACCAAAACTGAAAGAAAATCAAACTTCTCCCTGAACAGCATTTTCAGGAGAAAGTCATTTTGTCAGGGCACGCCCTCCTGAGGAAGGAACTTCGAGCCGCGGAAGGATAGGGACTGTAGAGTTTGTATCCTGATCAAACGTGCTTTGATAAAAGTCCTTACTTCTCACCAGAATTACATCAATTATTTCACCCGTCTAATCAAAGATAACTTTCCACAATATTGAAAGATAGTCTAACATGACAATTGGCTCTCTCAGAACTGGCTTTTGATAGCATGTGTTTAACGACAAATCATAAAACTTACCCGCGATGTCCCCGAAACAGTGTACTCAGATAAAGAGCATTTTGCCATGGAAGGTTAATAATGTCTTACAGGACAGTTACATGGATAATCTGCTACAAATGCTGAAAATCAAGGAGTCAAGAAACAAAATCTTGTCTTGTGTAATTAGCAGATTTATCAGTTTGAAACAAACTCACAAAATGTTTATAGCCAAAGTCCCAGCTGTCAAACAACTAGCACGGTGTACATGTATCTGTATTTGTGTTAGTAAGTTTATGTTTTTTCTGACTTTCTAACTCAAATCTGTCAGAATTCATATTTAGTACTGAGTTGCTCTGTTACCTACGCTCACTGTTACAGACCATGGCAAACTAAAAGAACGAGTAAATTAAACAGACGGGGGGAGAATCGGGTGGGGGAACAGAGAAAGACAGCAAGGATAGTCGCAGAAAACATAGAAACAAGAGAAACACAGATGAAGAAAGAGAGAACGAGATAATGTGAGGTACACATACACACACAAACAAAAGACACAAAAACTGGCAGAGACCCAGCGAGGCGGATATATATTAAGAGGCAAAGACAGTCTCAGAGAAACGGAAAGAGAGAGAGAGAGTGAGAGAACAGAGAGAGATGGGGAGAGAGAGAAAGAAAGAAGCAGAGACAGAAACTAAAAAAGAAGGAGAAAGTGCAAAGATATTACCGAAATTCTTGACATAGTCGGCGTGGGCACAAACTGCCAGCTTGGCCAAAGTTCGGAGTCTAACAGTAGAAGGCGAATTACTCAGGGAGAGGGTGACGGCCCGTCCCTCTGTGTGTAGGGAGGGTGACACTGTGTAACTGGCACGGGGCTCGTCGAAGGCTTTGATAATTTTCAAGGAATCTGGACAAGTTAAAAATTAGAGCATGTCAATTTTCAATACACCACATTTACGACAATGAGATACTGCAAGAATTCATACACACACAAACCGTCATTTCGTTAATTCACCTATCATCTCTTCGAAAAATCATCAACTAAAGCATTTGTCCATCCATCCATCCATCCATCATCCATCCATCCATCCAGCCAGCCAGCCAGCCAGCCAGCCATCCATCCATTCAAAACCATCCATCCAGCCATCCTTCCATCCATTCATCCATCCATTCATCCATCCATCCACCGTCCATCTGTTCATGAAACGTCTGTGGGCGCCCTAAGTGCACACCTAGCCTTAACTGCACAGTACTCTTCAAAACACTGTTATTTCATGCTGTTTGAATTTCGTAATATTTTTGCTCATGACTATTAAGTATAAGAAGCTTACATACTGGGTATTGTTCAGAAAGTTGTTACGAATTTAG
>JBCAUA010716470.1:0-15257 GCA_038406235.1 Peronia verruculata | reverse complement strand
CCTCCCCCCCCCCCCCCCCCCCCCCCTCCCAACCCATAAAGCCAGGGAACATTAGGCTTCTGTTTTAATACCCCAGGATCATTAACATGAAAGTTTGTGTGCCTGTTTGATAAGAGAAAGGAATTCGACGGGGTGTGCCTGCTCTGTTTGATACACACAAGCGAGATACATTGTATTTGAATGCTGTATGGCTCCGGAACACACGGACGTTCGGTTTTTGCATTGAGCGACACAAGGGAAGTCACTCTGTTTATCCGTGGTCATCAAAATAATCAACAAACATGGCGATCACAAGGGGACCAGAACTCATCAGTGGTAAGCCATCTGTACTTGTTTTTGTCAGAGATCTTTGTGGTAACATAAACAATGACTCTATGTTTTTGAGTATTTCCTTGTTTATTACAGACAAAAGAGATAAACCAGTCTCATCTGTGGTGTAAAACCAGCAGGGTTTTAATGATAATGAACAGTTATATCAGATTTTAGATCTTTATTTTATGATGTGGCAACAGATATTCCAGCGATTCGCTGTAGATCCAGATAGTTCTCAAATAGATTTAGATGTCTAGATCTAATAGGCAATATAGTTTGTGTCTCTAAATAAATGTAGCTTTCTTTGAGCTTAGAGTGGGTGGAAAGGTCATTATCCTCTCATTCTCAAAAATATTTAGAAATTTAATTTCTTCCTCTAAAAATTGTTCCAACTAAACCAATTGACAGGCACTGAATGTTCTAGTTTTTTGGTAATTGAAAGGCAGCATACATACTTCAAAAAAAAAAGGAATGGACCATTTCACAGAGCAGTAACAATACGCTGAAAGTAAAGGATTTCTCCTTTTACCAGTAGGCCAGCTAGGAATAGACTGTGGTATTCAGTGGAACTCTTGAATTAAGACCTGGCAAAATGTAGGCAAAATCAGGTCACATTAGAGGGGGGTCGTAATTCAGGGTTATTGGTTCTGACTTGTTATGTCCCTTGAGCAAACTCCCAAGTATGACACAATGGAGCAAAACTCTTCTGCCAAAAATATCATCTTTTTCATTACTGTAAGTCCTACTTCAGGTTGTTTCCATCAATTCTAAAAAAGAAAAACGACCCCCCCAAAAAAAAAGACAACAAAAAGAAATCTCTTGAACATTTTCTGTTTTCTGTATATAAAGTAAGCAGACATGCCCAGCTGGCTAAATTGATGTTGCGCGTAATGGGCAGACCGTCGTCTTTTGTCCAATGATGGTACACGTAAAGACATGTATTCGTAAACTAAACAGATCGTCAGCATCCGTCCAGACTTTTGAGTGAAAGATCTTAGGATGAATCTAGATCTAGATCTACATCGTTTAGATCATGGTTGGCAACGAGCAGATTGAAAGTGAAAACATATAGCGAGGGGCGGGATGGGACATCACAGTTAATCAAAGATGTAGTTTTAACAGGGAATGACAAAGCGATAATCTGATCCATCAATGACAGGCGCACATGAATGACCATTTAGCATGAAGGCGGAACAGGCGGGGTGTTAAACATAGCACTTCATGTCCGGACAAGGCTACATCATGTATTGTTGGCTTACAGACACAGGCCTTGGCAACAGTGACAGGCAGGACCACTGCCCATAAGCAACAAACGGGAGAACGCAGTTTCTTGCTGAACCATGAATGAAAGCTATACTCGGGTGGCATTGTGAATGAGTCCAAAGCATCAGATGTGGAAAAACTGATATACATTATCTTCAGCCTGTTACTAGTAGTACTAGACATACTATGAGTGGAGGAAGACCTTCCTCTTTGGCTTTCGGTTTTGCGGAGCTGATGCTCATGCATGATAGATCCCTAGCAAGGTCGTAATGTGGGGGAATTTTGTTTGAAAACAGTGCAAAACTAGAGGTCGTAGGTTGCGTTTGAGTGGAAGTCGCTATTCCTGGGTACTTTACATAGAGAAATATATCCGTCACTGAGAAAAAAGTCGCAATAGATGGGAGGTCATTGTTATGGGGCTCATTACCGAGGGGTTTCACTATAGTTCCAGTGTGTGCACAGGACATGTACCCTTTACTGTACTACAAAGTTGGTATGGTTTTTATACGATTTTCATTTTCTTTTTGGGGGGGGGGTGGTATAAAAATATACTGTAGATTACTCCAGAGGGTTTAAGATGCAAAGAAATCATGTAAAATTTACATCATGTTCTTGTAATGAATGTGGTATAATTATAATTATCTTTCAGTGCTCCACTGTTGCTAGTGTTATAAAAGATTAGCAAACTGAGACAGCTGAAAATGGAATGACGTAGTATATATATATGAAGAACTTGATATTTACTCACTTTAGGCAAAATGTGTGCTGCTGGATAAATACAGTCAATGTGTTTCACTATATAATGAAAATAGAACCAGATAGTAAGTTCAATCAGCAGTGCTGGTGCCCTTGTTTTTTGCTCGGAATCTCTATGAGGGGAGAGGCTCAGCCACGGGGCTGCTGGAATCACATTGTAAACAAAGATAGAGAACAACTGGTCTTCTTTTTATTTGAAATGCATCGAAAGTAGTCAAGTTTTCTGAGGCTGGTGGTGTGGAAATGGTTCAGCATTTTGACTTGTAGGCCATCCATAGTTTACATCCATAGAGCAGTGCGGTGAGAACCACAGTCTTATATACTGTGGTTAAGGCTTTTGTAGAGATGGGTCCAACTCACACTTGACCATGTCCATCCCCACCCATCCCTCTTTCACCCTCAACTCCATTCCACACACTAATGAGGTTGTGCTTTCACTACTGGTTGCGTTGTACAAATGCCTTATTGATCTAAAATCATTTGCTTGGTATTTACAGGGTTAACGACAAATCAAAATTGTCTTCTTGAATCTTGCTGTATATATATATGTGCTGTGCCTTCAGGAGCATGTAATCAGACAGCGCTGACATATAATAAGAATTAGTCTATAATTTGTTTGCCTCGGCACCTGTGAATGTGTTTAGAGGTAAAATCTTGTTTAGTTGCAGACAGAGATGGATGACTGGAACTGGATACTAAATTGACGCAGACAAAAGTAAAGTATCACAACAGTTCTGTTTGATGAGTTTTTTTAAATAATTTAACAATAGCCATCTTAAAGAGCTTTAAGTATGCAACTGAGAATGTTTCAGTACTGATGATTGCCAAGGAAAGTCATGCTATAAATATTTGAACAACATAAGTTGATTAGATAATTAAATACATGGATGGAATGGAGTGAAGGATTTACAGGGAAGATGGATGCAGAAAGTGGGGAGGGATGGGGAGATCCAGGCTCATTCAGTTTTAATCTCACCTGGCTATGGAGAACTGAATGCTAATCTATATTGGTGGCAGATGCAAGGGATTTATCTTATCAGCATATATAGCCACCAAACATTGAACTAGTGTATATATTGTATGATAAATGATAGGCATTGACTTTGATGGTTACACTGAAAGTGAGCCAGCTGTTGCAGGGGTCTGCTCTTCTTTGCAAGTATGTACAAAACTACAAGGCCATGGAAGATCATGTGTTTGAGAAGGACAAGATGGACTTCATTCTGTTTGTTTCCCCGAAACATAAAATTGTATTTGTGGTGTCATTTTGTAAATTGCCAAAGCCGCAGCCTAGAAAAGAAGGATTTAGATCAACATATTTTTGCTAAAGTAAGTAGTCTGGTTTCTTGTGCTCTTGGCCTAGTGCTTGTTTTTGTTGGGGCAAAATTTATTAAAAATTATGGCCCAAAAAAATAAAAAATGAAGGCGAGATGTTAATGCACTGTTCAATTACATAATGAACTCAGAGAGAAAGTTGATAGTAAAAATGCTTTAGAAGCGCCTGATGTTGGAACTTGACAAAAATGTTCACCAAAGTAGATGATTTGATGGAGAGCTAGGCATCATATTATAATGCCTTTCTTCAGGATGTTTTTATTGCTTATGTATTATAATTGATTTGTTGAGACAATTAATCATCTGGTGACTGACCCTGTTTTGAAGCTCAGGACATATAGATTTAATTATCACAATTGTTAGCTATATGTTTCTTCTCTTTGTGTCTAACAGATCACTGGTATTTCTATTCCAAGGGAGTTTTACACTGATTATCATAATCGTGGGCTTGAACTTGTTTTGTTCTCCATACTTCTTTCCCTTGCATAATTTTCACCTGCCCCCATGCATGCACCCTCAAGCACAACGTTCCCACACAGTGTTCTTGATAATGCAATCAATACTCACAGCATACATAAATGAGTCAGAGTTTATTCTCCTCTGTCTAGTTTGACAACTTGTTAGAAATAGTTCTCCTAGCTTGTATAGTTCGTACTCCATATCTATAATACCCACCTGACTATATGTGAAAAATCATATATTTACAAATAAAATCGCCTTTGGCTGTCTGAGTAATGATTGTAGTAATGATTTTTTAAAAATTATAATAATGATAATAATAATAATAAAGAAAAAACAGATGGCTAAATCGTTTGTCGACAGGCCTGCATCATATTGGTCTCCCTGATAAAATGTTGATCTTTATGTGTTTTCCCCGGTCGTCACATCTGATCACAGACCAGCTGTTACCGCTGAAATATTTCATAAGCCAGACAGTTGTGCTCACAGTGTATCAGTTAAAACTGAACTCACATCTCATCAGTGCTAGGCAGGCAGGCAGCTTGACCAGGTGGCTGTTGCATTTTTCTTTTGTTTTGTTTTTCTCTGTCTTCCTCCGCTTCACCAATAAATTTGATGTTTGTCATAAATAACTTCAAGGGAAGTCATACCTTTATTGACAATGTATCACGTACAGAGTGACTGACTGGTTGTGTGTGAACGTAGTGAAAGTTGTGTAGAAGACTGAATTCCCTGTGTGTTCGATGCTCTGTCTTTCATATGTGTTAGAGACGTTAAAGATTTGATATAGCATGCAGTTGTAGAATAGAGGCTCAGCAGGGATTCAGTTACATGACATAAGATCACATATTCAGAGGACACACTTCCGTTATGACTCTCTGTTATATTACATATGTACAAGCTATGATGCGCAATTCAACATGTTTGACACACATCTTTCGTAGGTTTCGGTGAAGTTAAAGTATGAAGTTGTGAAACAGATGCTGCTCCTCATTTCTGCATAGTTACGTACAACCACGTTGTCAGCAGATAGGCATCTCGACTTGATTGTCAGCTACTAGTATTAGCATTAGTGTATTTGTATAAATAATGGTACTCAACGTAGTGTATTTGAGTCACTGCATTTCATGGGTATTGGTGAGGCTAAAGATTTGACATATGCAGCTGTGTGTAAGCCATGTGTGAAATGAACATTTGTCATTGATCAATCAACTGTAGATATTACATATGACCAGGTTGTCAGCAGACAGACATCACAATGTGGTCCTTTGCTGTTTCTGTATAAGCAGTTGAACTTCATATAGTCTCTCCTTCTAATGACACACATTTGGGATTTATTCTACATTAACTGCAAATTTCTGCATGAAGAGGAATTCATTGTACACCGTTGGTCTTTACCTTTGTGGGTGGGGTATTGTCTTTGTGAATTTGATTAAAACAATCCCAGGGCAGTGTAATGACATGTGATCATCTGTCAAAGAGTGCGATTTTCTCTGCCATATCCCATGAACAGTAACCCTGCCAGATCTCATGATCTTTGACAACTTTCAGGCAACGTTCGTGATGAACACCGCATTGCCTGTAGACATCTGTAGAAGGAATCCATCTTGCATCTTTGGTCTCTGTCTGGTGTGTATGCTTTTGTGAGTTTGACGGAAGATTATGTATGAAAGTAACATAACACCACATATTTAACCCTTGAAGGACCACTCACGTATATTTCTACCGCATGTCACACTATGCAGTGTCACGATCATGTATATTTCCCTCTCCAGACCACACTTTGTTTACCTTGGTTTCGAAACTAAGGAAGCGGAAGTGGAGCCGTTCATATTATACAATTTTTTCTCTGACATGGCCTAAAATTAAGTAATCTTGATAAACATGGCTAGTCCTGAGGGAAAGAATAGTGCTTCACATAGCCGGTCCTTTAAGGGTTAATAGATTGATGAGGCATTTTGTTGTTATATTATGTAGGCAGTGATATTCCATTTTGTGTCCTGCTGGTGATTTCAACATTTGTGGTTTATGCCATACAGACATGAGATGTTCATCCAGGGTCTCTGATCTCTTGCCTGTATTGTGTTTTATTGTGTTTATATTTGAACTCTACAACTATTGCTCTTTTTGTCTGTATAGAAGTTTGAAGCAGTGTTTATGTATCCTGTATTCATGTCGTATGTATAGTGTTAAATGCTTAGGCTGGCTGTCCTCTCTTGTTGTTCCTGTCTTGCCTGTCATTATCAAAACTATCAATGTTTGATGACCATGGGGTTACCAAAACTATCAATGTTTGATGAGTATGGCATATTGTTGCACTATCAGCAGTCCTGTAGTTCACTCTCTCTAGCACTGTTGAAATAGATTTTTTTTTTTTTTCTTATGCCTTTCAATCCTGAGATAGTCGGGTTATCTCGGCTGTAAGTAGTTGCCAGATGTAGGTGAGAATTTTTATGGGTAGAAATCTGGAATTTGGAAATTTTGCCTGGAGAGTGGCACGCAGCCTACTTTTTCATTAATTTTGAACTGCCAAGGTTCTTTAACATGTGTTATGTACAAACGGGTCTTCCGAAATATATTTGCCCTTATCTGAAAGGGCTAGACATCAAGCTTCACTACCCAGAGGAAGCCAGGGTGCCATTAAATCACTGAAAAATGATGGAAGGACGGGCAAGTTGAGCCTGGCAGTGGCCAGAACTCACAGCCTCACCAACGTGCGTTGATTTCACCCTGTAGGGGACACCAAATCACAGCGCCACTGTACCTCCTTCCTAATCCCCCCCCCCCCCCCCCCCATTGAAATAAGATTTATTTCACCTACCATTTTTATACTGTCACTCCACTTTCAGGCAGTCTTTTTCATACTGAAAGGACAGTAGCAGGTACAGGAACAGTTGAGAAGGAAAGTTTGCATGTCTTTGATACATGTGAATTTAATGTTATCTCATTTCTGTTTTCTTCCATTCCTGCAGTGCAAAGGTGACACTTGAGCCGCTGATACAATGGGACCATAAGTTCTGATGGCATCACCCAGCCATGTCAGTGTCCAAACTTTGCAATGGTCAAGCAGTGGTCAGTTATATTCTGTGCAACCTGTCGGAACATTCAGTCATGATACCAAGGACAACAGAACATTCCAATGATTACAAAGTTGTGGATTTACTCAGCTGTACTCAATGTGAGGTGAAATCTGCCATTCCGACTCAGCCCATATGTACACACTAACTCAGAGATTGATGTCGCCATGTGGATTATGTTATGGCATTCCAACCCAAGCTGTTTGAAGACTAACCCTCAGTGATTTATGGACCCTGAGAATTTAATTGTGCCATGTTGATTAATTTATACCACATCATTCCAACCAACACTCTCTGAAGACTTAATCCACAGAAATTGAGAAATTTTCGTACAATGGACAGCTGTATTCCCCCATGAAAATGTCATGAAATTTTAGTAATGATCAGTCATAGATGATGAAAGTTATGGACGAGGAGATAACACGTTTTCCAGTAAATTTTTCTTGCAAAGACCTTAATGAAATGTCATTACCAAAAGTACCCTCATAGTAATGGAGGCTCTCAGATATCATACAAGAGGGTATAGCCTATTGAGACTGACTCATATACCAAGAGAATGTTTTGCACATATATGACAGTGCGAACTAATTAGTTAGAGGAAATCTCAATAATTGTTTTTGTTTAGTCAACGAGGACCAAGAAAGCAGGAGAAAAGTACCATAATGCTTTTTGACAAAAGCAGCTCCAGCAGTGGGTTCGAGTCTCTCGAGTCCATGCTCAGAACAGCAGGGGAGGCAATCTATACATTCCCACCTGTACAGTATCTGATCACCTTCCTCAAGTTGTATGTGGAATTCATCATGGACCGGATGGTGCAGATCTCCATGTCCTTCCTGCTGGGCATGGTGACGCTCCTGGTTCTGGAGATCTTCATTCTGTGGAGGTACTATAAGAGCTCTCCCGTCCAGCCACCTCCGAAATTCCAAGATGGAGGAATACATCTGCCAGAGGTGATGATTCTCATTACTCCTTCTTCTTTCTATTTTGTTTTTACTTCTTACTTTTAGTATGAGACTGCGAGAAATGACCGTGAGTGTTTGTCCCTCGATTACACAGCACATATATTAAAAAAAAGGAAAATATCAATAAGAGAAACAAAAAAGATCTTTATGATATGTATAATCAAGAATTATTATTAGAATTGTTAGAAAATTATTAGAAAATTGTGCCTGAATATCAACTTTCGGACACATTTTTTTAAAGTCATATGGTTCCTTTTCAGAGCATAATGTGAAGTAACCATACCATCGTTTGATATCACTGAGTTTTGATAATGAGGGTCTTTGACAATACAGTTTGATGTTTGCTAAGGAATATTAAATTTCCCTATATTTTAATCAGGAAACAAACTTTGATTTTATAAGCTTTTTGCTGGCCCTCAACTTTTCAGCTGTCTCTTCCAGCTTAAATACTTCAAGTTGCCGGCTGTTTGCAAACATATTGTGAAGAAACACAGAATGTATCATTTCACCCAGCTCATAAGATAACTGCCTAAGTCATTTTTTGGCTGTTTTGAGCATGGTCAGTGTCGCAAGCTTTCTGTGTAAGTCCAAATAGGAATTCCAAATTTCTTTTCCCCTTCAAGGTGAGCTGAAAATACGTACTGTGACACCATCTTAAGTCAAACTGACCGATAGAAATGCAGGAAAAATCTGCAAAGATCCAACGTAGAACCTCTTGTGTATAATAATTTGTTATCACTTTTTGCTCTGTGGTGCGGTGAGATAAGTACTCAGGCTGACTTCACTGGATTGCTTGCAACACCGATAACGCATACCTTTTATTTCAAATGGTGCAAGTTTTTATCTAATCCAATGTTGGAAACAATGCCCTTTAATGGCCATGTAGTAAAACTCTCAAAGTATTCAGCTATGGCCTGCATTAAGTCTGGCCCAATAATTGACGTGAATATTTATCACATAAACCTTATGTCATTTTCCTCCTGTTCAGTGAAATCACTGACATCCCCCTGTTGTCTATCATAACTCTCCTGCTGCAGGTGCTGAAGAATCGACTGGGACAGCCAAGTCTGAAACAGAAGGAGGATTGTATTTGGCTCAACTTCTTCATGCAGTTCATCTTCGCAGAGCTCAAGGATTCTTTACAGCTCAGACGGTAGGATCTGAACAGGGCTCGTGCTCAGAATTTCTTTTTTTGCTCCAACATTCTGTTTGTCACTGAACTACAAACATGAGGTACAGCTCAGATCTGTCAACCTGGTGAATGCAAAATCATTTTGCAGGAGAAGAAAATTAACTATAAATCCACATCAGTGTGTAACTTCTAGCTTTGTAATGGCTTTGTCTTGTGCCCAGGGCAAATTAGTCAGAAGTCACACGGAGCAATTACAATCCATGGCTATTCTTGGCCATTTTTAAATATATTTTCCAACTAAGAAACCAAACATTATTTTGTTTTCCCAAAATGAAAATTTAATCTTTTTTAACCCCCCCCCCCCCAAAAAAAAAAAAAAAACCCAAAAATTTTGGAATCTTAGTTGGAAAATAGTCAATCTGGCCAAGAACAGCCATAGATTGTTACTTGTAATCACCCAGCGTGACTTACGACTCATTTACCCAGGGTGCATGACATAATTAGATCTGTCTTAGAAAAAAATAGTTTCTTCTAGGATATATAATTCTTTTTGATTTGTATTGTTTTTGTGTGAGGTTTTATTGTGTGTGTGTGGGGGGGGGGGGAGGGGGGGGGAGCCATGTTATTAAATTACTAGAAAGGAAGCCAATGGCAGATCATTTATGGCAGAAAGATGGAGATGAGATAAATGGAAGCGGGCAGTACCAGAGTGAATGGGATAGATAGAAAATGTTGTGGTGATCACTGAGGCCCTAACATTCTGAATTTTATCAAATTTGGGTCATGAATTTGTGTTTATATCTAAAAAAAAAAAAACACTATAAGTCAAAACTTTTTTCAATACAACAGTTGAAAGAGAATATCTTGTGTGCTCAGTTCTCTGTTGTCCTATCTCCGTTTTTCACATTTTGAGAAAATTGATGAGTTGTGTTTAGTAACTGTTTTTGTACATGGGAGATAGGACAAAATGATTTTCAAAATATACCTGTTTGGGCAAGTGATCGGTGAAATGACTACAGTATATGGTAGATTTACTATCCCTTTTCACATGACATATATATCTCCAAATTGCCCAAAATGGAGATTGGAGAGAACTCTGCTCGCAATCTGTGCTCAAAATCAAACTTACGTAATATATATATATATATCCGTGCAGCTGCACAAATAAAACTGGGAATGCTAACAAAGGAAAAAAGACAGTTGTTCTTTGACTTCAAAGCAGTTTGTAAATGGTGAAAATATATGTTAATTACAAGTTTCTTTTCACTAACAGATTTCTGACTAAAAAGATTCAGACGGAATTTGAAGAAGTTCTCAAGTCCAGGACTGGAGTTCTGGTGGACGAACTCTTTGTAAGTTACAGCATGTGTCAGTTTCTTTAGAACAATAGTATTTTGTCGTATTCAATGGCAGTTCAGAATTATTTCATCATCTTTGTCATTATCATCAGTTTACAAAAAATATCTTTAAATTAAAACCACTGTCCATGGGCAACTGACCAAATGCATCAAAGGTGTGGAAAGACAGTGAACTCAGTTTTGAGTTAATGAAGTAAACTACTCTCACTAGCCAAATTTTCGACTCTGTTTGGCTCTTTGTCGGATCATTTTTAAAGAAATATCTCCAAATAAGACTTAGATTGTCAACTGATAAATAACTTCATACACAAAAATAAACAGAATATATTTTGAGGAATTTATACAGCAGAATGCCAAATCATGGAGCCCTCTTATTTTTTCACGTCTCATAATCATGTGAGAGCAATATCTTGAACTTGCTCTTGGTCACGATAAGAAGGAAAAACATGCCAATGGCTATCAACCTTTTAATCCCCCAGTGGAGTGCAGATCAGAAACAAACAAATCTCCAAGCTTCCTTGTCTTGTACTTTTTTTTTCATACCAAGTCTGTCCAGCTTTTTTTATGTGTCAGCTTTGACCTCATGTCTCCGTGTATTCCTTGATCCATCTCAGAGCCTTGTTTTCTGTGAGTTCCATGTCTGGTCTCACATTGCAAAAACTAATTATCTGCTTTCTAGAGCTGTGACCAGTGTGGCCATTTGCCCAGTACTGTAAAATTCCGGATTTTCTCAATCCTTTGTGTCATACAGTTTCATAAATGTATATGAATCCTCACCGATAGCCCAATGGCTTATTGAACTATGTTGTTGTTAATGCCATAAAAAACATCAATATGACATTACCCATGTCATAAACGGGTGGGTCATTGGTCCAGTCACCTCTGGATGAGGTCAATATAAGTTTGAAACTTACCTCTTACATACACATGAAAGGTCTTATATGCTTACACATCAATTATTGAGAATGAGACAGAGCTGTCGATATGCTGTTTGTGAGAATTTCAGTTCTTGCTTTGTGCATGCAGAGGATGGTTTCAACGATAGGAAAAACAAAAACAAAAAAAAAAACTACTGAAATGTTATACATATACACCGCTTTGTGAAGTGGGAGGTTTTATGTTCCCCGCACCATCTTCTGCTTGACAGTAGTAAAGATAATAAATATTTTCATGCACAGATTCCCATATATCATGGGCTCTAAGCTCTTTGCAATCTATTATTGCCCCAGTGGATCCAAAGGAGTCCCCTGTGGGCACCCTGGGTATATAAGTAGGTTCTTTGCTCCCACCTGCAGGTAGTAAAAGGCTACCTTCGATGAGCTATCGCCGATGGAATCCTTAACGTTCCATGGGTTGCACTCTTGTTTCTTTCCTTGCTCGTGTCTTCTTTCCCGCTGTCTTTCCTTTCTTCTTCTTGACATGTAAACATATCTTACCATGTTTGGCACAATATAACCATGAACATGCTGATGTGCCATTAACACTTTCCTGCCATGACATTAAGACACATCTTATGACTGTTCATGGTGTCAGTAAATTTCAGGTAGAAAAACAGAATTAGGGAAGATTCCTATAGTTCACCGCAAAAGATACAGATATGGATATCCCAGAAACAGATTTTTTCATAACTTGGTGCATTTTTATCATTGACAGAAATGTTCAGTATTGTTCTCGGCATGCAAAGTGTTAAACCCCAACACAAACAAATAGACAAACCCAAAGGAGATACTCATGCACAGTCTTAGTTGCTTGGTTAGCATGTGCTGCTGCTTGCATTCTCTGTCTATAATCAGGTGCCTGTTTTAGCTTGGGTCAAGTCAGCAAATTTGTTTCAGTTGTATATTTGTTACATTGTTCTTTTTAGTTATTATGTTGTTCTCTTTGTTTTCATCCCAGCTGAGAGACTTCCACCTTGGAGAGAACTTTCCAGTGATAATGGGCATATCCGTGGATAGATCGGATATCAAAGATGACGTGATACAGGTATGTAGTTGAACAATGGAAATTGCAGTAAGTTGAGTTGACTGGTAAACCATAGATGCACCTCATGTGTCTGTTGTCATTTTACAAATGTAATGCCATCATGCAAATACACACTTTTATGACAGTGGATCTTGTAACATGACACAAAGTGCATCACGCCTGTGCATTGAAATCAGAAGTTTTATAGTTTTCAGTCCATGGTATTACTTGTCATCTGATATTTGAATGAATGAGTCAGTGAGCAAGCATATGATTATGAATCTTTTTTAATCTGTCTGTGTATAAGTTCATGTATGTGTGCATACACACGCGTAAGTCAGCAGCATTTTCATTGTAATCCTCTAGACAATATATAATAGAGAATATACATTGTAATCCTCTATGAAGTAGTGGTTATCTGTGCCCTTCCTCACAGACACTGGACTTGAGAACTCGCATAGTTTATGATGGAGGTTTTCAAATTGCCATCGACGCAGCCCTTCCGTTCAGCCGAATGGCCTACGTCTCGGTGAGGATCCTCAGGTTACAGGGAGTGATGCGCTTCCAGTTCAGCTTGGTCCCGTTCAGCCATTGGAGCATGTCTTTCTACGAGGTCAGTGAATACAAGGCGTTCTTTCCAAGTTGTTCATTCTGGATTTTTTCTGTCTTTTTTTAATAAATTATATTGTTGTTTAGCTATACACCATGTAAGTGCTCTTGCAGAGAGAAGCAGCTATTTTTGTTCTCCATACTTTCTGTTCCTATGTTTTTTTCTTTTTTTTTTTGTTTGAATTCTTTCCACTAAAGAACCTGATTTTTTAAAAAATTTAATTTGATACAAAATCTTTCATTATAACTGATGTCCTGTTGTTTCAGTAATGAGAACAAAAATCATAATTTAGGTCAAGTAATAATGGATTATAGCAATGTCTCATGTATAGTTTTCACATTGATACATCTCGTATCAGTAAACAGGGATGTCAAACTTCTGACTTTTGTCGGAATTCTGACGCATTTGGCCGTCGTCAACAATCCCACTTTTGGCTGCTCAACTGCTGACTTTCCTGAATCCACAAGGCAATCACAGTTTAATAATAATTTGCGATACAAGTCCCGCACGATGACAGTGAAACCAGAAGTAAAGGTTTTGTTCATGCCTCGGACGAAAGTCGGACTGTTCAGCAGCTGTTGGAAGTTCGAGATCGAAGTTTCTAGAGCATAATTCCTCACACCCTGTCAAGTGGTCGCGTGAAAGTTGCTGATGGCAATTCAGCACATTAGAGTACTGACAACAACAAATAATGCGGACATGACTCTAGAAAGACTAGTGTAAGAGGGCAGCTGTTTGCGATCTAGAAAATTAATAGATCTAGATTCTAGATCTAGTCAAGTTTCATTTGATAATTAACTCTATCATAACAGCATTGCATGTGGGGTCTTGTTGGAATTTCCACTAGTTGTATAATTTTATTGTCCCATCCCAGGGTCTGGTTAAAACTTGCAGACTTCTCTCAAAACAGTGAAAACTTCTAGCATGAGATTGTTAGATTTTTAAAAGTCTTACACAACCAGACAGCACCAGACCGGGGTAAGAAAATGTCAAGGGGGGAGGGGCGACGGCAAAATTTTCTGACTTTTTTATGAAAACAGTTGACATCCCTGAGTAAACAGTGAGTCTTTTGTTAATGGAAAAAAAATGCATCACATATTTTTGGTGTCTTTTTTTTTTTAAACATGATTTTTACTTTGAATGGGCTTAATGGCCTGCAGTTTCCTTCTGTTGAATTGTCTGTGGAAGTAATTCTTATGTCTAAATTCTTATGAGTAAGTTCTGGAACAAAGTTGAACCTTTTAGAGCTCCGGAGTCAATATAGGTGATGAAATTGATCTCTCCTTCGCAGGAACCAGACCTAGAAGTGGACGTTACGGCCCAGCTGGACGGTCGGCCCATGCCCAAACTGAAAAACATCATAGCTGGTCAGGTCTGTGAGATAACCTTGTACTGGGGCTGTTGTTGTTGGTAGTGGTGGCGCTGTTGTTGTTGTTGTCACAGTCATGACATTGCTGCTGTTGTTAGTGGGGATGGTGTTTTTGTTGTTTTTTCACAACTTGATTGTATGTCTTTCTCAGATGAGTAGCTTTTTGATCTATGTCAGTTTCTTTTGACAAAGAACAGAAGAAATCAACATTCCCTACCTCCTCTCTCTGAAGTCATTTGTTGGGACCAAAATAGTTGCTGAGATTAAACAGTTGACATTGGCCAGTACAAAGATACAAAAAACAAAAAAAATGTTGTAGGGCTGCCAAGAGGATTTGACTTAAAATGACAAGTTATTTTAAGTGACTTGTCTTAAAGTGGACTGCACTGTACTTTCATTTTCTTCCCCTAGATGTCAGTAGTTTTTCACATGAAAACATTAATATCAGATTTATTTATTCACTATTCAGTGGGACAATAGACAGCATTTCTGTGTATAAAATGGTGATGTTCTCTGATAATTTCCTGACCATTTTGAGAAAAATAGAAAAGAAAATAAAACACAGATTCATTTTTTTCATCATATAATATGTCTCGCAGCCAGTCGAAATGAGACGTAAGTCGCTGGGCTAGAACGGAGAAATCAGGCTTTGAATGTGATGA